>CM038682.1:607109220-607314717 GCA_021605205.1 Aegilops longissima
GCAAGAAAACGGCGAACGAAAAAGAGGGGCGAATAAAACAGCAAATTTTTGTGAAGTGGGGGAGAGGAAAACGAGAGGCAAATAATGTAAATTGCGAGGAGATGCCAATTGTGATTAGGAACCTGGTTATGTTGAAGATCCTCCCCGGCAATGGCGCCAGAAATTCCTTTTGATGTCGCTTGAAGCTACATCGGTATTTCCCCAAAGAGGAAGGGATGATGCATCACAACGCCAGTAGGTATTTCCTTCAAATATGAAACCAAGGTTATCGAACCAGTAGGAGAACCAAGCAACACAACGTAAACAGCCCCTGCACACAAATAACAACACCTCGAAACCCGATGTGTTAAAGGGGCTGTCAATCCCTTTCAGGTAACGGCGCCAGAAACGGCGTGCGAATGGGAGAAAGTTGCAATAGATTGAAATAATAGATCGCGAATAAAATAAAGTGCAACAAAGTATTTTTGTATTTTTGGTTTAATAGATCTGAATAAAAAGTGCAAATGAAATAGACCGCAGAACAAATATATGAGAAAGAAGACCCGGGGGCCGTAGATTTCACTAGTGGCTTCTCTCGAGAAAAATAGCAAACGATGGGTAAACAAATTACTGTTGGGCAATTGATAGAACTTCAAATAATTATGACGATATCCAGGCAATGATCATTACATAGGCAGCACGTCCAAGATTAGTAGACCGACTCCTGCCTGCATCAACTACTATTAGTCCACACATCGACCGCTATCCAGCACGCATCTAGTGTATTAAGTTCATGGAAAAATGAAGTAATGCAATAAGAATGATGGCATGATGTAGACAAGATCTGTTTATCTATGGCAGTAGATATAGATCTCGTCTTTTTATCCCTAGTAGCAACAATACATACGTGTCGGTTCCCTTTCTGTCACTGGGATCAAGCACCGTAAGATTGAACCCACTACCGGGCACCTCTTCCCATTCCAAGATAAATAGATCAAGTTGGCCCAACAAAACCCAAATATCGGAGAAGAAATATGAGGCTATAAGAGATCATGCATATAAGAGATCAAAGAAACTCAAATAACTTTCATGGATATAAAAAGATATAACTGATCATAAACTCGAAGTTCATCAGATCCCAACAAACACAACGCAAAAGAGTTACATCATATGGATCTCCAGGAGACCATCGTATTGAGAATTCAGTGAGAGAGAGAAAGCCATCTAGCTACTAACTACGGACCCGAAGTTATACAAAGAATTACTCACACATCATCGGAGAGGCACCAATGGAAGTGTTGAACCCCTCCGTGATGGTGTCTAGATTGTATCTGGTGGTTCTGGACTTTGCGGCGGCTGGATGAATATTTCGTCGACGCTTCTAGGTGAAGGAAATATGCCCTAGAGGAAATAATAAAGTTATTGTTTATTTCCTTATTTCATGATAAATGTTTATTATTCATGCTAGAATTGTATTAACCGGAAACATAATACATGTGTGAATACATAGACAAACATAGTGTCACTAGTATGCCTCTACTTGACTACCTCGTTAATCAAAGATGGTTGAGTTTCCTAGCCATGGACATGAGTTGTCATTTGATTAAGGGGATCACATCTAGGAGAATGATGTGATTGACTTGACCCATTTCGTTAGCTTAGCACTTGATCGTTTAGTTTACTACTATTGCTTTCTTGATGACTTATACATGTTCCTATGCCTATGATATTATGCAACTCCCGATTACTGGAGGAACACTTTGTGTGCTACCAAATGTCACAACATAACTAGGTGATTATAAAGGTGCTCTAGAGGTGTCTCCGATGGTACTTGTTGAGTTGGCATAGATCGAGATTAGGATTTGTCACTCTGACTGTCGGAGAGGTATCTCTGGGCCCTCTCGGTAATGCACATCACAATAAGCCTTGCAAGCAATGTGACTAATGAGTTAGTTGCGGGATGATGCATTATGTAACGAGTAAAGAGACTTGCCGGTAAAGAGATTGAGCTTGGTATTGAGATACCGACGATTGAATCTCGGGCAAGTAACATACCGATGACAAAGGGAACAACGTATGTTGTTATGCGGTTTGACCGATAAAGATCTTCGTAGAATATGTAGGAGCCAATATGAGCATCCAGGTTCCACTATTGGTTATTGACCGGAGACGTGTCTCAGTCATGTCTACATAGTTCTCGAACCCGTAGGGTCCGCACGCTTAAAGTTTTGTGACGATCAATATTATGAGTTTTTGTGTTTTGATGTACCGAAGGTAGTTCGGAGTCCCGGATGTGATCACGGACATGACGAGGAGTCTCGAAATGGTCGAGACATAAATATTGATATATTGGACGACTATGTTCGGACATTGGAAAGGTTTCAGGAGGTTTCGGATATATACCGGAGTACCGGGTTACCGAAACCCCCCCCCCCCCCCCGGGAAGCTATTGGGCCTTATGGGCCTTAGTGGAGAAGAGAGAGGGCAGCCAGGAGGTGGCGCACGGCCCCCCTTGCCCCAATCCGAATTGGACAAGGGGAAGGGGCGCCGGCCCCCCTCTCCTTCCTTCTCTCCACCTCCTTCTTCCCCCTTCTCACTACAAAAAAAATACACTTCCGTGCTGATACGTGTTTGTCACAGTAGGTCGCGTTTTTTGTCATGCATGTACATCCATGACAAATTTATGACAGAATCAAGATAGTCATACCTGTGTTGTCGTAGAAGTGTTCAATGACATTACCAAAATTATCATCACGGAAGTGTCCACTTCCATGATGCTAAATCACGCGTCACGGAAGTGCTTTCGTCAAGGTTGACCGACACGTGGCATCCACCATAACGGTACGCCGTTAAGCTATCAGGTCGGATTTTGGATCCGATAACCCGTTAACAGCTCCGACCAATGGGGATTTTCCACGTGTAAAATCATCATTGGCTGGAGGAAACACGTGTCGGCTTACCGTTGGGACAGATGTCATCCGTTCATTGGACCGAAGTCGCCTATGATACGGCGACACGTGGCACGGACCAACAGAGGCCCATTCTCGTGAAAAGGCCGCCCGCTTGACTTGGTCAAAGGTGGCGCCCGCCCACGGAAGCCCGTTAACGGCCTGTTCGCATATAGCCCATTTACAGCCCGCTAACCGGGGCCCGTTACGCCTTTCCGAATTAGGCCCAGAGCGCCATCCGGGCCGTCCCATATGATTCAGCCTGCTTTAACTTCCGCCCATGTGTGGCCCATGACTTCTTTCGCCCATATGAGGACCTTTGTAACTCTTGGCCCATTAACGGCCGTGGTGAAATGGCCCATAATGAACAAAGGTATCACTTTATACCCATTAACGCCCGTTATTCCATTGGGCGCTTCAGCCCAAGTTATCTTTCGCCTTCTCGGGGCCCATTGATTATTGGGCTCATTTGCAAGATTCGTTACATATGGCCCACATCGCTATTTTTCGCTTAGGGCCATTCAGCTCGTCGTTACAGCCGGCCCGTTTGCGGACCGTTAATATGTTGGGCCGTTTTCATGTAAAAAAAAACCCGTTGGGCTGTTTTCATAAAGTTATCAAATACGGCATATTAACGGCCCGTTATGGTCCACGAATAATACGGCCTATGATTGGCGAAATTGATACGCCCCGTAGAAGGCCCATGGATCCTACGGCCCGTATGAGGCCCATGGACAGTACGGCCCGTAGAAGGCCCATGGATCGTACGGCCCGTAGAAGGCCCATGGACCCTACGGCCCGTAGAAGGCCCATGGACCATAAGGCCCGTATAGAAGGCCGATGGATCCTACGGCCCATATAGAAGGCCAATGGATCCTACGGCCGGACGAAGGCCCATGGATCATACGGCCTGCATGAGGCCCATGGTTACAACAGTCCGTGTGTTGCCATGATTATTTTGGCCTAGTTACCAAAAATAGGCTATTGTGGCCACTAGAAAAACACAGAAAAAGAACTGCAGTGACTACAAGAAAACAACTAAACAAGATAATAAGGAAATAAATAAGCAAGCAATTAACGCTAGCCTATTATCGCTATTACACATATTACATCCACTGGGCATCAAAGTTCACCAAAGTGCAAATATAGGGAACAAAGCAGATATTACATACATCGGCCGTCAAAATTGGCCACCAAAGGCAAATAAACGGTAGCAAAACAAGAGCATAACTCAAACAACTTCGTAAGAGCTCAAGAAACGTTATCCCGGTATCCACCATGTCGGCAATAAGCTTAGCAAGCTGATTAGCTTTGTCCTATTTGGCGCTAAAATCCTCCAACGCTTGTCTGTTGCACCGAAAGTATGCATATGAATGCTCCAAGGACTTCCGCAGTCCTTCCGCTTCTTGTCGCAGCACAGCTGATCGATGTCTTTCAGCTTGTAGTTGAGACTCAAGAAACCGAACTGATTCAGACAGTGAGTTTGAATAGCTTGTGCAAGCAGTAGTGGCCAGTAACTTGAACACTAAACCAAGACAGGACTTTGGGGTTGTCTCGCTGTCTTCAAGATAGTCTTCCTTAGCAGTTTTATCAGCTTTGTTGGAGACCAACAAGGATGTGTCACTGTCCTGAACCTTATATGCATTACTTCCTTTACCATTGCTTAATAAGGCACTCTTCCCCAATATTCTATCAGCATTCTAAAAGAAGAAACAAGCAGACACATAACAAGTTTAGTTGTATGAAACTCATTTCGGTGAACCATTTCATTAGTAAGGTGGACAGGATTAAACTACCAAGTCTTCTATTCTAAGTACTAGTACATAATAAAAGCATCAAACAAACATATATCTATGTCCTATGGTCACTGCATTGTCTTGCCAAATCAAAATAGAGACACGGTTCAAATCATATCAGTTCAAGACAAAGTAGCAGTTCAAGAATACAAAGCGTGGGAAACAACACGGCACAACAAGATTTCAGATGGGTACCACGGGTCTACATGTACAACAACACTGTTGGCTCTATTGTGATGCTAGTAATGTGCATGATATTAAAGTCAACTGTATACACAATTGAAATTGAAATCAACAGAGCTATTGATAAGAGCAAACATGTTAAAGAAACATGCGTGAACATACCTGCTGTGCCATTGGAGTTTCGATTGGATCCTTCAACTTAAAAATAAGTTTGTATGAGTAAATACAGTGATAAAGAGCAAAGCAATCATAGTTAAAAAAGCGCCGCGCCTAAGCGAAGCGCTTAAGCGCGCTTAGGCTCTAGGCGCTATAAAACGCATTGCGCATAACTACGCATAATCTATGCATAATCTGCGCATAAGCATGCGCTTTGGTCAAGAAGCGCAAGGCGGTGGCAAACGCACAATTAACGCCTAGCGCTTTTTTGAACTATGATATGAATGGAATCTTAAATTAGAACAGTTGTTCTTCAGGTTTAGGCACTTGTTCTACATGAACAGAGTACAAGAAGACGCAAGAATAAAATACTTAAAATAGAAAATGAGCTCATAGAGCTTACCACATTCTTGGTTCGGGACCAAGATGAACAAGGCGTTCCTATCATCGCCCACCAAATGTGTCTCGGAGAACGTAACGGAATTTGATGAGTTTCTTTGCCGGTGAAGTACGTTTTCTTGAGTGTAATTCGATATCGCCACCAAGCATTCTTGAAGATAGCAGAGGTATTAGCACAGGTTACCTCATCCTGAGTTTCCAAATCGGTCCTTCTCTATAGAGAAAAATGGGAAAATTTGTTGTATTATAACCATCATGGAGGTAGGATGTATGGGACGAAGCAAAGTAATTGCCATGAATAACATTACTTACACATAACTCCTGGACAAACACCTGCAACTGGCATTTTCCTTCATCTTCAGTATAATATTTCCAAGATGGGAAGATATGCACATACGATTTAACAACATCAAATGCGATAGATGCTAAACTACGATCGGCTGGTTGTGCTTCCTCCATGTGAATAGGCGTATTAACTGGTGGAGTTGGGGTTCGCCAGTGATAGTATGGCCCTTTGGGCACCGGAGCTGCCTTACTAACTGCTCTTGTTTGGGAGCTCTGTGGTGGAGA
Source organism: Aegilops longissima (assembly GCA_021605205.1). Classification (NCBI taxonomy): domain Eukaryota; kingdom Viridiplantae; phylum Streptophyta; class Magnoliopsida; order Poales; family Poaceae; genus Aegilops; species Aegilops longissima. Next base: position 607,115,252 of record CM038682.1, read on the forward strand.
TGGTGTTGTGTCAACAGAACTGGGTTACTATCGGGTGGGGTTGGGGTTAGATTGGGTGAAGCTGGTTCTCTGTCCATCGCAGAGGGGTACAATCTGCGAGAGTTTGGGTTATGTGTGGTAGGGCTGGTTCTTGTGCATGTACAACCGGGTGCTATCTCCACCAAGAGGTAGCACTGTTTTATTTGAAGACCGTGTTTTATTCCCTAGATATCGCATCACCCGCTCCAATTCAAATGGCTGATAAACAGGAAACATAGTTGAATGTACAGACATTGTATGAGAGATAGATGCAATAGATAGTGTGGAAAAAAGAGGGCATGAAATAGTTGACATGTATATTGTTTAACTAAAACGGATAGCATGACATAATTTCACATATATGATGTCTATCTAAACTGGATAGCATAACATAACATAATTCAAAGATATGATGAATAACTAAACAGGATCGCATGACATAATTCACCTACATGTTATCTAAGTAATCAGAATCGCATCATTTAATTCACATATGTGATTTATATGCTAAACAGAGGGCATTCGATATGATGTCTGAACTAAGAACATGGTGTTGAATATTGTGTATATGATGTCTAAACTATGCAATGCAAGACACCGTATGGATGATATGAGCAGTATAACCATGCCAAGTTAGAGCATACACCTTAGTGGGGGAATAGGACTGGTCATCTGTCTCTGAATCCATCTCTGAGGAGCTATCGGGACCCAACAAGAGATCTGCTTCGACAGGTAGCACCGTCTGCTATGAAGGCCTAGTTTTCATTTCAGATTTTTCCATCTCCCACACAAATGGCTGATTCATAGGAAGAGTAGTTTAATGTACAAACATTGTCGACAAATGGAAATGTAATGAAGAAAAGGATGGGCAAGATATCATTCAAATATATGATGCCTGGTTAAACATGATGGCATTGCACATTTCACATATATTGCGGCAGGCTAAAAGACATGAGACTGCATAATTCCCATATATGATATAGAAACTAAACAGGTGGCATTAGAGAACATGTCTAAACTAAGCAGATGACATATATGATGTCAAAAGTAGGCACTGCAAGGCAACATATGCATGATATGACTAACATCATCATGCCAAGGTAGAGCAAACACCTTGGGGGTAAATAGGAGTGGTCACGCGCCGAATCCGCCTCGTAACAGATATCTTCCTCTCGATTACAACTGGAGAGGGGTGGGGAGGGTTTGCCATTGAACCCACCATGGAGCGATGTCGCATGACATTGTATTGCCGCATAAAACTCTTCTCTTTTTCTCTACATGTTCAGCATGACTGTACAATATCGACATGCATATCTGAAAAAATATGGTGAGATTATGTAAGGAGAGCATGCAGAAATTTAGAGTGATGGTAACAACCAGTGGATCGACGTTTTCCGCTGAACCAAAATAGCCCTAATGGATCGACGTGAATGTATAGTAATAAGTGATGCAACAAGTGTACAACCTCTTGTCAGAGCCGTGTCGACCTCAAGATCATTGGGTTGGTCATTTGAAGCAGTTGAGGCAGAGGTGGCTGTCGGAGGTGTGGAGGAAGATCGAGGAATCAGAGACGGCGCCTGTGGCACTGCTCACAGATGGATCGTTCGTCGTTGGAGCAGCTCCGGTGAGCCGAAGACGCCAAGGCTGAAGCAGCACAAGATGACATCATCAATCTCAAGTGGGATTCTAATAGCATCTCCAATAGATGATGTAAAATGGATGTAAAATTAACATCACCAAAAACCACCGACTACAACAGATGAGGTAAAACTGTTGACTCTGAAATTAATCGTCGAAACTGAAATTTCTTGTGGAATCTGAATGCTCACTGTCGAAACTAAACGCAATGGTAGCAGAGAGGCACTTGACATGTAGTTTAGGAGGGCTGCAGTTCATCTTCAACCTGCACCCCCCTGAGCCGCCAGCCACCACCGGCCGAACCGCCGGCCCCAGCGCCGCCTCGCCGCCCTGAAACAACTCGCCACCGCCGCCCGGCCAGCCCTCTAGGACCCCCGCCCCCCCCCCAGGGTACCTCTCCGCGAGCCCCGTCCCTCGCTGGGTGGTTCTTCCTTAACTCCGTGAGCCCCCCAACCCCTAAAATCGATGACCCAAAAGTCGATTCAGTCAATCAAGTGTGGCTTAATCAGAGAGAGCAAAGAAGATGAGCGAGGGGACAGCAGCAGGCAGCTGGGCGAAGCGAAGCGATCGAGCAAGAGCCGAGCAGCAGCAGCGCGAGCGAAGCGAAAGCGAGAGCTGAGCAGCAGCAGCAAGGGCCTCGACTTTGGGGAGAGTCGCCGTGGAGATGTCCCCTGCGCGCCGGCTTCAAGGTAGCCGCCCATGGGGTGCGGGATGGAACACCGTCGGTGCCGGAGGTCGAGTTAAGGAGAAGGTGCGATGCGATGAGTGTACAACCTCTTTGGTGGCGCCGAGTAGGCCTCGGCTTCGCCCGAGGAGTCGGTGAGGATGCTGCGGTTCCGTGGAGCAGGTTAAGGCGGCGTGGGGATGGAGCAGCCGCGATAGACGAGGCGATCGTCGGAGCAGCTCCTTGGAGGTGGAGGACGGGCGGCTGAACCGGCGGGGACGGCGAGATGGACAACGGATCCTCATCCGGGAGGTGGACGAGGGACGCCGAGCTGTTGCGTGGACGACGTCGTCGGGGAAGAGGCTCCGGCTGGGCAGCGTGACGTGGCGGACGGAGGAGGGTGGGGTTTAGCGGCTGGAGCGGAGAGGTTATGGCGGCTGGGATTTGAATGGCGAAAAGGGGCGATGGGAGGGGTGAAGCATGACTTAGGGATGCGCTTGTCCAAAATGTAGGGTGTGTTACAAAAGTACCCCCACCGATTTGAACTAGCGGCCCTTTCGCTCAGGGTTAGAAGGGGATTTGGCGTGTCGGGATTTGGCAGTGGAGGGAGTTTTCGCGTGTTGTAATTTCGGGATAGCAAAGCGCGGGTTGTGAAGGCGCCAGTTTTGGGAGCACGATATCTGAATTTTCGGATATAACAAGACGCGGGTTGAATTTTAGGGACAAGCCTAACGTGTAGTAATATTGTACTTGTGCGCACCAAATCAATTCACACTTCCTCAACCAAAAAGAAAACAAAAAAATAAAACTATTCACACCACACAAAGAGAGAGTCTTGCCCGTTTTACTATACAAATGTTATTCAAAGTACTCCTCCTTCCATCTATATAGGGCCTAATCGTTTTTCGATGCTAACTTTGACCAAATATTAGAGCAATGATATATGACATGCAACTTACACAAAGAACACCATTAACTTCGTCTGTGAAAGGTTCTTTCAATGATATAATTTTCACATTGTGCATGTCATGTACTATTAATCTTGTCAATAGTCAAAGGCGGTCTTAAAAATCTCATTACGCCCTATATAGATGGAAGGAGGGAGTATGAATCCATGTTATGTCCGATTAAATTTTTTCGCTTGCTGTATAATGCATGTAACCTACTCATACCAACATTTTAGTGCATTCCAAATGTCTATACTACCGCTGCAATTCGAACTAAATTTGAATTTGTTTCTCTATTTCAATAAGAATCTACAATCATGATTGTTGCCAACTTCAACCATCATAGTTTCCTTGCTATCCGCCAGATATAAATCGGACGGCCTATAATGCAGGATGGCAGGCACACCATCATCAACAACTCCGGTTTTTTAGAAGAGTAGAGATAAAATATATTAAATGTAGTATAACATGTTCATAAACACACGATGTGTATCACCGTTATATATATTCACACATGCGTCGGTTTAAAACACTATGATAAATTCTTCAAATATCTGAATTCGCTTTTTATAATGAAGTATATATCATCTCTATTCATCTTTTACACCCACACAACCCTCTTATCTTTGTATCTAGCGCTAACTTTCTCTTGTGCATGCACACGCCCGCATCCCTCTCCCTCCCTCAGCATTCTCTAGCTCCATCGCGCAAATTCGTCTTTTCACTTTAGGTCGTTCACCCATGGTGTGTGTAGGCCCCCCAGCTCCTTCTTTACGGCATACATCGATCGATATGCCTCTCTAGCCAGGTGTGCCTAGCACAAACACAAGCTTCCCCTCTTCTCTTGTCATCGTCCATGCCTCACTCCCACCACTCTTTTCATCATTCTCGTACAAGACACTCCTCCCCGCCGATATAGTATGCCTCTCGTACCACCTCCTACATGCATCCCCTCTCTCTATCCTTCTCCTCGTGCCTCATTTGCTTCTAACACACACATGCATGTATACCGATCGATCTCCCAACATATACCTAGATCGACTTTAACTACCCCCCATCGATCGACGTACCTCACAAGTTATGTCTCTCCTTTCTCTAACAAAGGGTGATTGATCTTCCTATGTAGTTATGTCTGCTTACCACAGCCACATTGTCCCCCTCATCATTCGTGCATGCCTCGACCCGCCTCTCACACGCACGCACACACAACAAGCAGCCATCTCCTCTCTTATTGATATTGCAGGCGTGCCCTCCGTTTGTCTAGCAAGCCTATCCCACCATTTGTTAGAAGCAACTCCACTACCACCCCCTCCAACACTCTAGCTTTGTCTCTCTCCCAACCTTATTCCTCTCCTGCACATATGCATGGATGCCGATCGATCTCCCTTAATACATGAGGCAGATCGATCTCCTTAATACATGAGGTAGGCCTCTCTCCTCCTCCACACATATACCAGCCATTGTACCTCTATAGTTAATTGGGCCTCCCTCTTCCCCCACCACACACCGATAGTCGAGCGCTGCAGGTAGGTATCCATGCCACAGAGACAAACTGCACATGTCCCCTCTCACGTTCCAGTAGGCCAGCCACTCTATATCTTTGACGTGGGCACACACAAATTTGATGGCACTCTTTATCGATCACGCGCGCACACACACACACATCATCCCTCTTTTCGATTCTATGGACACCTCAAGCCGATGATACCTCCACTCTCTTCTCGTGGATCGCCCCTATATATATATGTTATATCCAGGACTCTATTTCACACACATTGCATATGTTACATTTTTTGATTGACCCCCCCAAAAAAACTCTCAAGAACCCACACACTATATCTCTCTAGGTTTGTATCTCTCTCACACAACCCCACGTAGGTGGTGTGCGTATACAAGAAGAGAATAGGTGCACCGTGCATGGTACTCACGCTTCGTTCCCGGCCACACCCGCGCGGGTACATGGTGGAGCTCATTTCTTTATGAAATGGCAGCCCACGTGCTAATTTTAATGCCTGTAGCGGTTGTTTACCTAGGGAGGTCGTGTACCACGCCTGCATGAAACAAAGTTCGACTTGACGCGTTGCCGCGTTATTTTTAAATAAAGTTATAGCGCTCAATGGCACGTACACAAAATATAAAATGATTTTTATGGAGAAAAAGGTAGTCCGCTCACTATATACAATGGAGCCTTGCGTGCCTGGTTTGTCACTCTTCATAGTATCTCACACAAGGCTGTGGTGCCCTCTCTCTCTCTAACCGTTGGTCACTGATCCGGCCGCATCCCGTCTGCCGGGGGAAATGGAGTGCGGTGGCCTCTCTCTCTCACCGTTGGTCACTGATCCGGCCACATCTCGTCCGCCGGGGGAAAGGGAGGAAGTGCATCGTTTCTCCGTTCGACGGCGCCGAGGCAGCACGTCCCGATCTGTGGTACATGCCGTTCTCTTTGACCAAGCTCCGGCGCGGCAGGGCCTACGCCACCTGCTCGCAGATTCCGCCCGCCGCCGCTCACCTAGCTACATCCCGACAACCTCCAGGTATCCCCTCCGGCCTTGCTCCACTGTCCGCCTTCCCACGCCGCTGCATGTGGATCTTCCATAGTTCTTTGCCCAAAACGTAGCTCGCCCAAGCGTACTTTCCATATTGCATTCTCGTCCTCACACCGTTTTAGACAAACAGTTGTTATCTTCCCTTAGGGCAAGGAATATGCTTCTTTTTGTCGTCGCATGTGTCATCAACTGTTATTGGCCATAATTGTTTCCTTTCTACCTCTTTTTTGCAAACAGGGCTATCCATTTCACCTCGTTGCTATTGCGACCTTTTGGTGAACTGCACAAATCACTTTTTTCTTAAGAGTGTTTTGTGCAGTTGTACTAAAATGTCACACGGCAACGTCTCTACATTTCAAAGGCTTGTTGCACAAAGGGAGATTGGTTTTGCTCTATCCTCCTCATCCAACTCCGAGCCTAATCTTCTCCAACTAGTTAGTCTTAAGAGAGACTGCAAAGGTGACCGGCTTCTATTTGTGTGTTTATTGTTTCATCAGCAGTCCTCTATCATCGTAATCACACTTAATATCTTTGGAACAGGGATGCTCAGCTCTATTTTAGTGGAACTGCACAAAATGATCGGAATGTTGCATGCTCCAGACAGCTACTTTTTTCCCAACATGCCATGTTAATTTAGACAGAGCTGGGGGGACGTTGCTGCCAATGAAAGCATGGATCAATTTTAACTTAACACCTTCTCACAACTCTTTCTTCAGTTGTGATGTAATTATTAGCTCTGATCTGCTAATAATTGACATGCATTAGCAAGGAAGTTAGTTTTTTATTGTTTCCGAAAGAGCATCAATGGCAAGACACGTGAAACAAAAGCTGAAAGCTCACACCATTGTACAATTTCATGTCGCTGGAAAATTATTTGTATAGTACGCTAATTATGTAAACAAATGATGGAAGCTTGATAGCATTGCCAGAAGCCTCTTCATCATCCGGGTCCATGTGCCATGCACAAAATTATACTCCTTCGTTCCTAAATATTTGTGTTTTTACAAATTTCAAACGGGCATATTTTAGAGTGTAGATTCACTCATTTTTCTTCATATGTGTACTCCCTCCGTTCCTAAATATTCTATTCGTCTTTCTAGAGATTTCAACAAGTGACTACATACGGAGCAAAATGAGTGAATCTACACTCTAAAATATGTATATATACATCCGTATGTGCCAGTCCATTTGAAATCTCTAAAAAGACAAATATTTGAGTAGTCACTCGTTGAAATCTCTAGAAAGACAAATATACTCCAGAGTATATTTAAGAACCAAGGGGGTAGTGCACAACCGCATGGGAGACTCAGCCCAGTCATTGCGCCGCATTAATAGTGAGTAATGAGCAGTCAAATCATAAGCCCCACCTTTCCCACTGTAAGTTGCTCTGAAGAAGCAACCATCAATATGCTCTTCTTTGAATCTGCTCATACTACTCCATCCGTCACTGTTTATACAGCGCGCTAAAGAAAAAATAAAAAAAATCTATGGGACCAAGGCGACTAGCGACCGGCCTGAAAAATAGCATTGGTAGTTATAGCACGGCGTACACACATGCATGCAGTGCTTCCACCCCGGGTACACACATGCATGCACTTACTCCACTCCGTAGTAGTACAGTACATGGAGAGAAAATTGTGGACTTGATTGCGGTTACCATGCCCTAATTAATTGAGCATTAAACCAAACGCGTCTAAAGTCTCTCTGGTGGTGGAAATGCATTGAGAGAAATGCATCATAATGAAGCGCGCCCTGTAAACTGTGACGGAGGGAGGAGTAGTATGAAGGTGCAAAACCAAGTACGCGTATGCCCAGTCGGTCAACGCACCTCCTCTTGGCATATCACTGACGTGTGGGATAGGAGTGTGAGCAAACCGATCTCAATTGACGGCAAAGAGCCAACCCGCCATTCCTTGAGAGAGATGAGGAGCGAGAACACACAAACGGGCTCGCACGGAGGCCAAGATATATTCGAGCATGGTTGGTTGATCGATATCATTCATTACATGTTGGGCTGCCGTTTTCCGCCCTTCTCCGGAATAAACGTGTACTTTATCAGAGATAAAAAAATAAGAGTACAGACGCTCCACCATGCGGTTCTAGTAGTAGTACTACTCGTACTACTCCGCTTGGCTCTCCGCCTCTTCGTGTTGGGTACTACAGTGTATGCCTCTGACAATCTGACACCGAATGGACTGATGCATGTCCAACGAGGGTAGGTTGCATTAGTCAAAAGGCGTAAGCGAGCTTCACCTTGTCCTGCAAGCTTCTCCTCGTTCTGCGAGTTGACAGGACACACCAAAAAGTAGTGCTAGTCCATACTCCCTCCTTTCCGGCTAATATGGCTTAATCTTTTTTGCGGGTAAATGAGAGAGCTTTATTCATATATAAGCATTCTTAGGACAATCAGCCAAGACACTGGTCACTAGGAAGCGAGGTATCCCGCAAAAAAGAAGTAGGAAGCGAGGTGTTTCATCAAGCTAGCTCTCGGCCACATTCAAAGTGCAGCAAGCACGGTTCGCACGAAGATGCGCTGCAAGGTTTGCTGACCTGTTTACATGCTGAATAACAAAAAAAGAGAAAATATTATCGAGTGCTACTATTTGTAACAGGATATGAGCCAGAATTAAGCGAGAATTGTGGCGAGTGTTCCATGCAATCAACTTCCATTATCACATGCGAGAACCCTCGAAGAGAACCAAATGTGTTGAAGATTGCTTTATCATATTTTAAAATTATAATAAGAGTGCATACGCTCCTCCATCCGGTTCCTAGTACTACTCCCTCCTTTCCGGTTTATAAGGCTTATCTTAAAATTTTAGTTTTCCCATTTTATAAGGCTCAATTTGGTTGTTCCCCATCACATGTTAAGATTTCAAGGTGCATTAAATCATTGCATGCAAGTATTAAGAGAAAATTAACCAATGCATGTACCTTATACATGCATGCATTGCAATTAATGCATTGGTAAACATAATTTTTTGAGAAAAACAAGAGCATTAATTGGGTGCTTTTGCAAACTACAAAAAGTATTCCACCACTCACTATCGACCTTGATTGGTGAGATTTTTGAATTGAGCCCTATAAACCGGAAAGGAGGGAGTAGTATAGTACGTACCTTTATAGACTATAGTAGTAGTAGTACTAGTACTAGTAAACTTTGCGCTTGGCTGTTCGCCTATTCAGGAAGTCGAACAATAGTAGCACTAGTAGTATAGTGTATGCTTCTGGCAATCTGACACCGAATTAACTGTTGGACGTCCACGCCTGAGCGAGGGAGAGCTTGCATTAGTCAAAAGTTTCTCCTTGTCCTGCAAGCCACCGCGCGCAAGCTTCTCCCATCTTGCAACCTTCTCCTTGTTCGGCAAGTTGGCGGGACACAACAAAGTAATGCTAGTCCATACTGCCTCCTCTCCGATTAATATGGCTTAATTTCAAACGAGATAAATACACTATTTGTCACTGTATATTTGTAAAAATACGGTCAGTGGACTTCATAATATGCTCATTGCGCTCAATATATATATTTTCCGGTGTTTATACGGTCACTAGCTCACCCTGACTGAGTATGTGTGTGCATGCACGTGTAGGTTGAGCACTTAGCATGACCGTGTGTGTTCCGTCGTGTGCTCGGACATGCATGCATTAGGGCATCGCGCGCATTTTTGCGTCCATGTGAATGTGCAGGGGCCACTAAGGAGCAGCCAAATCACACAGTAAGTTAGTCGGAAGAAGCAACCATCATTTCACTCTTGAATGACACGTACGCCATATAAAATGGTTGATATGGAGAGAAAAAGAAAACCACTATATATACACTAGCAGGAGCCTAAGCTACAAGCCTTCTTGCTAAGGTTTCTCTCTTCACAAGCATAGAACGACGGGCCTGTCCTGCAGCTGGGGGAAGGGAACAATGTTCTGCATAGACACGGTCGACATCGGCGAGGGAGAAAACCCACAGTCGGTGCGTCCCAATCGGCGGTCACCGCGGTATGGGCCGATGCCGCGTCCCAACCACCCTTCTAGCTACAGCCCGACGTCCCAGGTAGTCCATCTTCCTTTTGGAGCCGGCTTGCTCCACTGCCGTAGCTCCATCTCCATGTCAATCTTTCTCTACTTCTACCGGCTTCTACTTGTGATGAGTTTATGTCTCATGAACTAGTGCCAATAATATTATTCTAATCACACTTCTTCAATATCTTTGCCATCAGGGATGCTCAAGTCGATTTTAGTGGAACTGCACAAAAGCATCATATGATCCGAGGGTGCCAGCCGTCTTTCCTTGACGTGTTCTACTTGGCCAGGAATTAAATCATGTTTAGGGTTTAGGGTTTAAGTCGTAGTGACCCCATCAGTAGTTTTTCTTTCAGACACGCTCTCACAACTTTTTCTTTAGTTGTGAAGTAAATATTAGCTATGATTTGTGAATCATTGAGATGCATCGACATGCGTGTTAGTTTTCCTTTGTATTTGATGGAATGTTGCAACGGGGCAACCTTGGAATAGGAATGAAAATGGAGAGGAAAGTTTCCGTTTTTCCGGAGAAAAAATGGAAACGGAGAGAAACCAACGTTTTGTTTCGTTGGATCGCGCCATCGAGCAAAACCAACGTTTAAATCACGTCTATCGTGTTCGTGTCTCACCCTCCTCCACGGCTCGACCCCACACGGTCGCTCGGCATGCCACTCACCGCAAACCGAGTATACGATAACTTTCCCGCCTGCTTGTCGATGGATCGCGCCATGGAGTACTAGCACTCTTTGGAAGAGATTGACAAGTTGGGGGAGGACAGCTAGCTATAGCACGGACTCCCAAGAACTTTTTACATGCATGTTGTAGCCGGCTATTGCGACATTTGAACGCGGAGCAGCCGCATGCAGCCGGAAGCGGCGCGGGCGACGCTCTCTCGGCCGACGCGTCGCTTCAATGCCGGCGCCAGTGAGAGGTCGCGTCCGCTCTGGCCGGGCATGAATGCGGCACTGAACGTTTCGGGAGGGAAGCAGGCGCGTGTGATGAAGAGGGTACGGGTTGGTCAGGACCGGCCATGGCAGCGGTCCGGACGTGCGCAAACAAGAGATGTTGTACGTTAATATTGTTGCGTATATAATTAACAACGTAAATAATGTGCCATTTGGACAAATATGATTGGAGATGTAGATGTAAATGGAATTTTACGTAAACACGGATATGCATGTCTATGTCTATGTGTGTGCGACGACGACTCGCGACGGAAGCGGGGCGTGTTTTTGATCGAGTTTTCTTTCTTGGTACGTTAGAAAATCAGTTTGTCTAATTCACATCTAGATGTTATTTTAGGATATCACATCTAAGCTCCCACAAGTATATAATGTAGCAACAAGAAACAAAAAAACTAGGACAAAAAATAGACCACAAATAGAGTGGACATCAACTTAGATGTGACATAACTATGTCACATCTAGATGTGTCCTAGACAGACCCTTAAAAAATTGTCCGCCAGTTTTCGTTTCTTTTTTCCGGGAACGCACGTATTCTATTTAAAACCACTGCTATGGAGAGATTTTTTACTCCATTATAGCCTCTTGTTTGATAGAGTTTCTCGCGTCTCGCTCTCTCACCCTCTCCATATCAAAACAAGATGACAGTGTCCACTCTATCTCTCTCCTCACCGGTGGTCACAGATCCGGCCGAATCCCGTCCGCTGCGGGAGGTGAGGAGGTGCAGCGTTGACGTTGTCGCCGTCGGAGACGGAGGGAGCCGATGCGCACCGTCCTCTCGGAGCCGGTGCTGGCGCGGACAAAGATCCTCCGCGCCCTTGTTCACTGCCGTCGTGTGGGCAGATCCCGCCCGCCCGCCTAAATGACATCTCGCCCACCTGAGGTATAACTTCTTGTCTGGTCCAGCTCCCGGGGCGCTGCGTGCGGGTTTTCTTCTATCGACTACTCCCCAGCTCCCCATGCATAGTAGTAGCTAGGGTTAATCGGCTGGTCCAACATCACCTACTAGTACTATTATAGAGGAAATGCCACTCAAAAGTTGTCCTGATTTATGCCTCGGTGGAGGTATACATGTTGTTCGACAAAAAGTACATGGTGGTTGTGCGGTCATTGTCCATATGGTGGTAGTACTATCTTTGGTTAAATGAAGAAATGCTTTTTTTCTCGGGTATCCTGGTTTAGTTCCCATCAAGATATAATTATGATGCTTCTGTTTGTTGGTGTACTTTTCATTAATTCTTATTGACAATTGAGATGTTGTTGCTCACCCTTTTTTTATATATTTTTGGAAACAGCGATGTGTGTCTCCATACCCGGGCATGTCTTCCTATTTTAGTGGAACTGCACAAAATTGGATGGCCATTGTTGTTCTGACTCACTGTCCACTGCCACGTGGTTCTTCCTTCCTCGAGCTTGATTACAGAGAAGAAACAGACCACAGTGAGGATATGTCGAACTGCATAGGTGCCTCACCCAAACTTGATGCCAAATGGATGATGCATCACCACGATGACCTATCGATGCTCATGGTTGCGCCTCATGGTTGCGTCGGCTGGTGAAGCTGATCGATTTTCAATGAAAAACAAGTTGTCTTCCATCAGTGCTCTTTGCTTGTTACGCACAAAGATGATATCCTTCGTCAGTTCACCTTGGTTGCGTTGGAGACGCGATGCGTCTTTCACGTTGGTGCAATTTTATCACACAATTGGCTATGAACCAAATGTTTCCTCGAAGAAGGATCGACGTTGGTACTAAGAGCATAAGTTTTGTATTGATTTCTAAGCCTTCTCACAACTTTGTCTCCAGCTCCCCTGTAATTTTATTTGTCCAGCTATTAACTTTGATTTAAAAAATGGTGTGGACTAAAAACCCGGATGGACGTAGTAGCCCTCCATTTTATTTACTCTGCATATTAGATTTGACTGAAGTCAAACTTTGTAATACTCTCAAACCTTTCCGATAATTGAAATTAAAATTCTTTATTTGTACACACTCTCACACGTTTTCGATAATTTGGCGCATTTGTGGTTGTTCACTTAAGGGAGGGTAGTGTACCACACGTGAAGGACAGGAAGTGCGACCAGGACGCGTGGGCGTGGATCGTTAGTTCATCGGAAGTAGTACTAGTTTTCTTCATTGTACATTAAATAAAGAGTTTTGTTTCGTACTTACACAATTTAAAACGATTGTTATGGAGAGAATAAGAAAACCACTCCACTAGTATATATTAGTCGTATACACGAGAGTACTATATGGATGCGGCTTCATTGACTTAGTGCACCTGCCTTTGGGTTTATGACAGGTGGGCCCAAAATGTGGTGGCTCACTGTCATACAGCCAAAAGCAGTGTGATGAAGGCACCGGAGCTCAGTCCGTACTACAGTAGTATATATATAAGCGGGAGCCTCAGCGCTTGTTCGCTAGGGTTTGCACTCTCCACACGCCGCCCGCACTACATATATGTTACACGCTGGAGGCTCAGCGTTCATTTGCTAGGGTTTGCTATATTCACAGTCTCTCACCCTCTCTTCACCAGATCTAAACAAGACTGCGTTGGCCTCTTGTCTCTCTCTCCCCCCTCACAGCTGGTGAAGGAGGCGTCGTATCCCGTCGCACGGGAAGGGGAGAAGGTGCAGCGTTCACTCTATCGCCTTGGCGAGGAGGCAATCCACTTGCCGGCTGCGCTGTTCTCTTTCACCCAGCGCTTTGTCTTGGGAGGGCCACCGACCCTTCTTCCTCGCACTGCACGTAGTGTGGGCAGATCCGGCCTCCGCCGACGCCTTGCCACATCCCGACGACCCTAAGGTATAAGTTTCTTTGAAACCGTCGTTGCTCTAGCTGCATGTGGATCTTTTTCGATCTGTAGTGAATCTAGGTCTTGGTTCAAAGAGGAAAGAAGGGTGCGGTGGGCTGGAGCAAGAATCTAGGGCGTGGTTCAATGAGGAAAGGAGGGCGAAAGTAGTATAGACGGCTATCCAGCCGCTTTGTAGGTCGAAAAGGGAAAAAGGGGTAACCAAAGACACACATATGTAAGGAACCGATCTCTTTGTTGAAAAGGGAAAGAAACTGGGGGTCGGGTAGTTTGTGCAGGACTAGATTTGCTGCCCTCACTTAGGAAAAAGGTTCAAAGAGAACAAATATGGGACCAACGCATATATGCTGCTTGGCTACATACTCTGCATCACCCATTTATACGTGTGGACGCACATGGTGCTGGCATGTCCCATACAGCTATTTTGCTGTTGTTAATCTAAGAATGCCACCGGAAAATTGAAGCAATGCCACTGTTAAAAGTAAATTACATTTTTAACGAATGTTGTTTCAAGAGAATGTCTCTGTTAATATGAATCAATGCAACCGTTTTAGAAATGCTACTATCCTACTTTGTTTTCCATCCAAGATAAGTTAGATGCTTCTTTCATCACCGTTTGTTTCATCCTCCTTTATCGACAAGTAATTGTTTCCTTTTTGCCTCTGTTAAAACAGGGTATCGATTCAACTTGTTGCTATTGCGACATTTTGCTTCGCTACTCAAACACTTATGTTTTAAGAGTGTTTTGTGCAGTTCAACTTGAATGTCACACGGTGACTTTGCTTAATTTTTTGAACTGCACAAAAGGAGATCGAGATTTGTTTCCACTCTTTGTGGCGAGTTGTTTCAAATCTTGGTCTCATCCACATGATGTGCAGATGTGCTTTGAGATGTTGTGCTACTTGTTTTGGTACTGTTTTAAATAAATGTTGAATTGAAGCTATTGTATTGTTGTCTTTTCCCATTAAGTAGTGAACAAAATGGGACCAACCTGGACATGATGCTTGTTGCTTTGTTACAACAAATTCAGCATCACCCCTTTATAAGCCCGATAATTGATGCCACTCTCGTAATTAACTCTGAATCTTATTTCAAAACTGCAACACTTGTTAGGGATTGGCGGGATTACCATTTTGTGGCGCATGTTTCATCCTCCTTTATTAGCGAGAATTGATTCCTTTTTGCCTCTGTTTAAATAGGGATATCTATTCAACTTGTTGCTATTGCGACATTTTTCTTCGCTTCTGTGAAACACTTTGCTTGATTTCAGTGCAACCTGCACAAAAGCGAGATTTGATTTCCTATTCGTGTTGGCAGATTCATATTTTATCCTGGTCTTCTCATGAAAGGTCAGTACAGGCCTTCATCCACATGATTGTGTAGTGTGCTTTGAGATGTTGTGCTACTTGTATTGGTACTGTTTTAAATAAATGTTGAATTGAAGCTATTGTATTGTTGTCTTTTCCCATTAAGTAGTGAACAAAATGGGACCAACCGGATATGATGCTTGTTGCTTTGTTACAACAAACTCTGCATCACCCCTTTATAAGTAGATGGAAGCACATACTTGTTGTTGCGCCCACTCTCCCCTGGAACTGTTTATGCTTTTCGTTAATCTAATGCATTTGGTAAAATTAAGCAATGCCACTCTCAAATTAATTAACTACTGAATCTTAGTTCAAAACTGCAACACTTGTTAGGAATGGTACTATCCTGCTTTGTAGTTCTTTCTACATGTTTAACCAAGGTGTTGTTAAGATAATGTCTCTGTTAAAATGAATCAGTCGCATTGTTTTAGGAATGATACTTTTCTGCTTTTTCGTTCTTTATACATGTTGAAACAAGGCATTGTTAAGATTATGTCTCAGTCAATATGAATGAATCACACTGATTGAGAATTGCTACTCTCCTGCTTTGTTTCCATTAAGATAAGGTAGATCAGTAGATGTTTTTCTTCTAGGAGTACAAGTCATCAACCATTATTTCTCAGTAATTGTTTCCCTTATAACTTTTGTTGCTTACAGGGATATCACAATTAAAGCTCGGTTTTATTCCGACTTTGATTTTAGTTCAACTGCACAAAAGGAGCCAATGTGTCCAAGGCAAACTGCTGCATTCTTGGGTCGATTGGTCTTTCCACTTTGCGTAAAGAAGCGATCACTGTTTGCGCTACATTACGAAGGAATGACCGAGAAGCTTTACTGAGTATTAGGCCTTCCACTATGTAGGCCAAAAGAGGTGCCAATTTCACCTTTTCTTAGTTTGGCACCGAATCCCTCCATTGCTTCAACCGGTGCCATAAATATTAGACACCGGTGACATGACTAGTCTGTAGAGACCATTGGCAATTTAACAACACGTGGAGTGCCCTAGGCAAAAAGTGCCCAAACAAGTACAAGAAGCGACAGGACTCCACGATCATAGGCATTACATATTTTGAATGGGAAAAACTTGTCAAAGTTTAATCATTGATGTTAGCAAGAAGCAACAGGACTCCACAATCATAGGCATTACATATTTTTAATGGGAAAAGCTTGTCAAAGTTTAATCATTGATGTTAGCAAGAAGACGTTAGTTTAATATATTGGAATTGGAAAACCTTGTCAAAATTTTCTTATTGATGTTAGCCATAAGACATGCGTTGATATTTTTGAGTGGTACGCCCTTGCTGTGAGCAGCGTCGAGTGTTTTTTCCAATTCATGTGTTTAGTTTAGAAGTAAATAGTTACTCTGCTGAGATATTTCTGTGTTAAGAGTTTGTTTTGAATATTGTCTATGTAATGCCAGGCCTTGTGTTTGATTGCAAAGTTGAGCTTAGAATGTTGTGGCATGCGGCATCACGAGCTGTTCACCGCGCCTCCTGAGAATAATGCTTCATATTGTTTTGCATGTCGATCTAATGCCAGTGATTTGCTTGTTAAGAAGATCATCCTCTTCTGTTGTTTCCGTGCTTAAGAAGTTCATCATCTGATGTTTCATTCATAGCCTATACGACAAGTCGGGTAGGTTAGACATGAAACCATATGATCTTCCGACCAACTCATGATATTAGGCAGTGATTGGATCGTCGTTTTCCAACCAAAACCGCTTGTAAAACTGACGCTTGTAAATTAAAGCAGATGGTCTCGGGCAAAGGCGCTTGGTTGGTCGATTTCGACTGGTAAAATATCGGAAGTACTTCACACATGATAAAAACGTTGAACGACACTCGGATGATTACTAATCCAGCCGTTAGCTGCTGTTTCAGCCTTGCCCATGGATGGCATGATACGCACGTCGTGCATGTATCGTCTGGTAATGTCGTCCATATAGCAGTGCTCGTAAAATATACACTGGTCTCTCAAATTACACGTGTAACCCGCCGGTTTTACTTATAGACCTCGGGCCCTCGGTTTTATTACGCCTGCATTTTACGCGTTGTTTCCGATGATGAGTAAATTACACTTGTATGTTAATACAGGTTTGAAATAAACCAGAGCTCCCAAGCGCGGCCTTACCGTTTCATGCCGTCTCAGTTTCTCGAAGGTGCTCATAGGTGTCCGATGATCCTGGCTTCCTGAATGAGCAGCGGGCGCTGTATCAGACCTCCGTAGGGCACGCGAGGCCCTCTCCGTTGTCCTTCGAGTTGTTGCGCTCGCCGTGGCGCTGAGCATTGTTAACATGGTCAACGAACATGAGGATTCAGGAGATGACTTTATTTTGATTGGATGACACTAGGGACCCACTAGGGCCATAGCCGACACGCACATAAGTGCCTCCTTATTATGTACAACTATATTTTTTTGCTTTCTCCTGGTTTCTCGACATCACGGTCCCACACCATTGTCAACCTATGTAGTCAATATAAGCGAGAGAATTGCACAAGGTGCGGTCGACAACTGGGACCAAGCAGCTCGAGCAGTATTTGTGTTTTTGAGGCGTGAGCACTGCAGAGTTTTTCTTGGTGATGATTTCGTTGTTGTTCAGAGGAGAGTAGGGTATTAACTGGGCGGGCTGTGGCCCGTCTAGCCCGAGCCGATATCCAGCCCGATACTAATTTTTTCAAGATGAAAATGGCTAGCCCAGCTATCGTCTTTTTAGGAATACCGTGCAAGGTCAACTTGTTATTCTCCACCCACTGGGCTGCAAATCTTTCTAGGAGGGATGCATTAGGCTTAACAGGAAAATGGGCTTTAAAAAATAATAAATGGGATGTAATTATAAAAACTGGGCAGTAACTATAAAAAAATGCACCAAACACGAAATTAGTTTATAAAATATTATTTATGGATTTTGAAAATCTTAAATTTTCATTGTTGCGCGTGCAATGTTTCGTTGGATTTTTACGTAATACAAATTTATATTTAATCTGACTAGAAATTTCGGGATAAAAATATTTCGGATCCCATCAAAATGTGGGAAATTTTATTGAATTCTGTCTTCAACGGTTGGTTGAAATTATTAATCGTTGTCCTAGCTAGAAAATGGGCTGTACTTTTAACAAACTGTAAATGGGCTGTTGTAAATTCCATTAGAATTCAAAAATGGGTTGTACATTCTTACAAAACGCAAATGGGCTATAAGTTCTCTGCCACACACTTGTGGGCCTACTAAGTGACGTGTCCCCTAAAAAAAAATAAGTTGACGCGTATGCAAGGATTTGTCAACTTATTATAGTCAACACACGGTTCTAGCAGCAGTGGCCGTTGGATGTCTATCCAACAGATGTCGTGCTTCTTCTTCAATCTTGGATATTCTTAGCTTCGGTCGCCCAAAAAATGATTCCTCCCCCTGACATCTAGGGCGCACTGTTTCGGAGGCTAACCTGTGGGCCTACTAAGTTGGAGCGTACCAAGGTCTTTCTCAACTTAGTCAATATAAACGATTCTAGATTCAGTGACCGTACTATGTCCATCCAATGGCCGTAGTGCTTCTTCAACCTCTGGTCTTCTTGGTCCGGCCGCCCAAAGCAGCGCCGGTCGTGCCGCTTTGCTCCTGCCTCCCGTGGCGGCTCAGCTTTGCCTTGAAGGCCTCACCGCCCCATACTACTCCCACCGCTGGCCAGGTGAGGAGTCCTGGATTAGGGGTGTCCGGATAGCGGACTACCATCATCAGCCGAACTATCATTGGCCGGACTATCATCATCGACCGGACTCCAAGTCTATGAAGATACAAGATTGAAGACTTCGCCCCGTGTCCGGATGGGACTTTCCTTGGCGTGGAAGGCAAGCTTGGCGATACGGATATGTAGATCTCCTACCATTGTAACCGACTCTATGTAACCCTAGCCCTCTCCGGTGCCTATTTAAACCGGATGGCTCTAGTCCGTAGGACTATCAGAACAACAACCCTTACAATCATACCATAGGCTAGCTTCTAGGGTTTAGCCTCCTTGATCTCGTGGTAGATCCACTCTTGTAAACATCCACAATATCAATATCAATCAAGCGGGGCGAGGGTTTTACCTCCATCAAGAGGGTCCGAACACAGGTAAAACATCGTGTCCCTTGTCTCTCTGTTACCATCCGCCTAGGCGCACAGATTCGGGACCCCTACCGAGATCCGCGGTTTGACACCGACATTGGTGCTTTCATTGAGAGTTCCTCGTGTCGTCACCGATAGGCTTGATGGCCTCTTCAATCAACAACGGCGCAGATCTGGGTGAGACTTTTCTCCCGGACAGATCTTAGATTGGCGGCTTTGCTGCGGGCCAACTCACTTGGCCATCTGGAGCAGATCGAAGCTTCGCCCTGGCGTCAGTCAGGTTTGAAGCCTAAACTTCACGGCCGATATCGCGGGGACTTGATCTTGATGGATCTGAGCCACACCGCCGGCGTGCTGCGCTGTCACGATGGGCATGACCTAACTCGCCGCGGACAGCACCTTGGAGGTCGCTGCGAATCCGCTCCGACCCATAGTCCGGAGCCGATCGCTCGGATCGAGGGCGGATGGCTGGACACCGCCTCGGGAGCTGCAACTTCTCGGCGATGGAGCGAACACTTACCTTGTCCCGCATAAAGCTCATGACTTCGAGGTGCGGACTCTGCGGACTCCGAACCTCCTGCGCCCCGCGGTCGAATCCGATTGGCGCCGATCATGGAATTTACCGTTGCGGACATCTTTCAGCACTCGCCCTTTGGCGATATCATAAATTCATCGAAGCATCTCTCGCTATCCGGAGAGCCCTGGCGAACCACGGCCGGGATGGTTGGGACACAGACGGCGAAGAAATTCAGACCCCACCCACCACCCACTTCAGAGTAGCCACCGTCGGCGATTTAACCGGCGTACTCAACTACGACTCCGAAGACATCGGCGGTATGGGCGGCGATGCGGAGACTACCAAGAACCGGTGCCTACAGACCTTTGGAAGACCACCTCGTCATACGACATATACATGGTGGACACCCCAAAGGAAGCAACAACGAGGAACAACGGACGCGGCGAGGATGATCCGCCGATAAACAACCAAAACGGCGACGTAGATGCCGCCCTAAGTCCCGCCTCGATCAAAGCAGCCTTCCTAACGACCCAGCGATAGAGCAGGGCAAACCAGCGGACGACGAACAGGATGATCCGGATAATCAACCCCTTCACGGACAATCAACAGTCCGGGCTCAACACCGGAGCATAAGAACATACACAAAAAACTCGTCGCCACTGCAAGAAGTTTGAAGAAAGCGAAACGGAAGCTCAAAACAGTAGAAGACACGCTCAGAATGAAGTGGAGCAAAGTATTCAAGACTGCAGACAAATATGCCAATGGCCATCAAACTAAGAGCTACCCGAAGCGCAAGTTGCTGCCAGAATTTGACGAGGAAGCCATAGAGCCTTCACAGTCAAAAAATAAAGAGGCCACTGGCGGATAGACGCCGATGATGAGCCAAAAGCGACAAGCGGGGCGGCGCACAAGCAATTATAATCACAGGAAAAGCGGACGGCCCAACTAGGTCCATCTACGGGCCAAAAAAGAGGGCCCCAGGAAGTAACACAACACAACAAGTGTTCGAAGACACCCGCTATGTTTTACCGACGAGGTGCTGGATCATGAATTTCCAGCAGGGTTCAAACCCATAAACATAGAGGCATACGACGGCAAAACAGACCCCGGAGTCTGGATAGAAGATTACATACTACACATACACATGGCTAGAGGAGATGATCTCCATGCCATAAAATACCTACCCCTCAAGCTCAAAGGGCCAGCTCGGCCTTGGCTCAAAGGCCTCGAGAAAACACTTTGTTGGAAGTTGGGAAGAGCTTGAGGACGCGTTTAGAGAAAATTTTCAAGGGACTTATGTCCGCCCTCCGGATGCAGACGACCTGAGTCATATAACCCAACAGCCCGGAGAGTCTGCCCGCAAATTCTGGAACAGGTTTCGTACCAAAAAGAACCAAATAGTCGACTGTCCGGACGCGGAAGCCTTAGCAGCTTTTAAACACAACGTCCGAGACGAATGGCTCGCCAGACACCTTGGCCAAGAGAAGCCAAGAACAATGGCCGCGCTAACAAGCCTCATGACGCGCTTTTGTGCAGGAGAAGACAGCTGGCTAGGAAGATGCAGCACCAGCGACCCGAGTACATCCGAGATTAGAGATGGAAACGGAAATTCACCGCGCAGGAAAGATCAACGCCGGAATAAAGAAAAAAGCCCAAAGGGCACGGCAGTCAACGCCGGATTCAAAAGCTCGCGGCCAAACAATAAAACACGGCCTCTTAAGGACAACAGAGACGAGCTATCGAATTTAAACAAAATTTTAGATCGGATATGTCAAATCCATAGTACCTCCGGAAGGCCTGCAAACCATACCAACCGAAATTGTTGGGTTTTCAACAGTCAAGCAGACTCAACGCCCGGACACAAGGGCTCGATGCGCCAAGCGAGGACGATGTGAACCCCACCAGCAGAGCACCGGAAGTCAAAAGACTTTCCCACAAGAAGTCAAAACAGTAAACTAGCTTCACGTGATATTACGAAAAACCAACACGGCACTCGCTAAGACAAGTGTCGCACGGTCCACCTCAATGGAACACCGAGATTGGATATCAAAACCAATCACTTTCGACCATATGGATTAGTCCAGAAGTATCCGGAACGCAGGATAGACTGCCCTGATATTGGATCCCATAACAGACGGACTGCATTTCACGCAGGTTTTGATGGACGGCGGCAGTGACTTAAACCTGCTACATCCGGACACAATCCGCAAGTTGGGATAGACCATACTGCAATTCGGCATAGCCGCACTTCCTTCAAAGGAGTGGTGCCAGGCCCTTCGCCCGTGTGCAGTTTCATTATTACTAGAAGTTGTGTTTGGGTCACCGACAACTTCCGAAGAGAAAAGCTAACCTTTCATGTCGCCCCATTTAAAAGTAGCTATCAAGCATCCTTTGGGGACGGAAGCTTTCGTCCGCTTCAATGCAATACCACATTACGCGTCTCTTCGCTTAAAATGCCCAGTCCACGTGGCATCATTTCATTAAAAGGTCGCTTGAGACCCGGACACGGCTGGACGAGTCGGAATAAATAAGCTAGGGGCTACCTAGCCGCACATCCATTCACAAGGGTTTGCACATATAAGACATAATGAGCTAGCATAGGCTCAGCTTTCTTAATCTATATTTCAATTTTTATGCACTTTCTGCATCGATTTCTTTTCCAACCAAGTTCCTCTCTTTTTACAGATGAACAGCGTGCACACCCGTCGAGATACGGCTGCGGAGACACGGTAGCAGGCGTGCGGTGAGGGACCCGTTGCAAGGACTCTTTTACACTAAGACCCTCGTAAACCTTTCTTCTGTCTCTTGTTGCTATAATCCCTGGTTTATCATTATAACTAGAGTGGAGATGGCGTTTTGGCATCGGCGCGCCAGAAGAACCTGCCGATGCACGGACACAAGGGGTTTAGGGCTTTGTTTTGCCCGCTATTATAAAGACCGAACACCTTCGGAGTCTTGGCGTCTCGAGTTAGGCCTTATATGCATCAGCTCGAATCATGTCTTTGGTCAAATGTTGGGTTTGCCCGGCTCCGTGTTTTGCTGCCTTACGTTCCGTATCATCGGCTAACGCGGCTCGGAGAACTCTGCGATTGTGCCCCGATTCGGATGGGCGAGCACCTCGATGAAAGCGCCAAAACTGTCATGATATAGCGAGAGACTGGTCAACCACTCGATCGACCATGGGAATGTTTAGGATTCCTCTGCTTTGTGAAGGGTCGTTTCGGCCAGCACATCTGGCGCCCGAATTCGAGAGTGCGGTGCCCCGTGGGCTATGTCGTAGCCCCACCCTCGAACTCCATGGCTAAGTGAAAGTGATAAAGCATTATAGTCCGGTTGCCTCGTTTGCTCGCTACCACCTCCTTTACAGGACCGAAGCGTTGGATTAAGTGTGAAAACGCGCTATTTTTGCGAACACCCCGCACCTTGTGCGTGGGGGCTAAAACCGACATCGCCATCTTTCGGGTTATACACACGTATACATGAGCGGCCGCACAGGAGATATTCTATTACTTGAACGCACAAGTATAAAAGGCGCTTACATCATAAATATCGTTTTACATCATATAAGCGTTCATTGAGCGTAACATTTTTGAGCACTGCGATTGTATTACACGAGCACCATGCGACGCCGCCAAAATAGTGCTCGGCGGGTAACGGTTATCATCCGAACCGGGTCGCAACAGCGGTGGCATCCATCTCTGTCAATGTGTCTTCACACGGCGGCGCCATCCGCGCACCCTCTATGTAGGCCGACCGCTTCATCGCCTTGATATGCGGCACCGCCAACAAATTGCTGCAATAAGCCAAAGTAACTCTTGGTGGGGCCTATCCGGCGGATATGGGTCACTATATCCGTCATAGCAAGCCGGACAACCTATTTAGCTCAGCCCACTCCGCCAAGCGGTCGGTCAGCGGAAGTGAATGCTCCGGACTATGGAATTGAGACCAAAACAGCTCTTCGTCTTGTGATCCTTCGGCGAAAATGCACTGCGGCATCCGCCCTTTTCGCTGCTAAATCCATATAAGGGTCCTCCGGACACCACAGTTAGCCCAGCTGAGCATATTTTGGATCCGTGAACCTTGGCGCAGCGAAAAGGCTTACCAGCTACAATATCTCGGCTGGCGCAGCTCTTCCTTCATAGCCCGCATTGCAGAGCGGGCATCCTTAACCGGCGGTGGCCTTCCGCGAGGTCTTCTTGCCCCGCTTAGGCGCTCCTTCCCAAGAGCCTCATTGGGGTCGGTAACATCTTTTAACTTCACGGCCATTTCGCTATCTCTTCCCTGCTTGGCGATGTCGACCCTTCGCCGCTAACTCATCGGCCGCCCTCGAGGCCGCCGCATTACTCCTTCGGCCTGCTCCTTGGCTTGAGCAAGTTCGGCCCAAGGCTCTCCACGGCAGCGGCACTATCTGCATTTCATGCACATGTTGTAAGGAGATGGCGGCTCCCTTACCAAGCGACAGCAAGAAGTAACACTTACCTTGCGACTCATCAAGTCGCTGTTGACCAGCGTGATGTCGCATCCGCAGCATCGAGTTGCCGCTTTAGTTCAGCAACTCCATCAGTCGGCTGGCCCCGGACGACCCGCCACCTGCATCGGCATGGCGGAATTTAAACATGCGATTTTGATCCTCGGCGCGCTATCGATTTCGACAACCTACGAGTCTCGGGGCTACTATCTATACAGGCGCATTCTATATGCAAAACTGTTAAAAGGTGTGTCATTTTACGTACCTCAAACCCTTGACAAACTCCCGGCGGCATCGTGCAACCCGCCTTGGCGGACGAAATCCTTTCAATCACCATGCTCATCAAAGCGTGCTGATCTTACGAGATAGACGCCTTCTCAAGCAGACCCTTCAGCCGTACACCGCTTGGCGCCGAACTATCCGGCTTTGCCAAACCGGGGGGGCTCCTCGTGGCGACACTTCAGGCTCGTCCGCCCTATCCGACAGCGCCCGGACGGGCGTCTTGCTCTCTATCATCTCCGGACGAAGGTCCCCCGAAGCCGAGCTCATTTGCGAAGGACGGAGATCCGAACTACAAGGTAAATACTTTAGTTATCCTCAGAAGCACAAATAGGGATGTCCCTTATTATAAAACTCCTTTATTTCTACTTATGGCTCGTTGGAGGGCTGACTCATTAACGGAGATTGTGCAGCCGGGGCCTCCCCAGACGCAGGACCCTCTGGCAAAGATTTCTTCCCCCGTTTAGGGGCTTTTGCCCCCAGGTCCTCGGAGGCAGTCCTCTTCTCCCCTTGGTGGGAGGGATTCTCGATCCCCCCTTTTTCAAGAGCCTCCTTAGGCGAGGCAGTAGCTTTCCTGCTTTCCCCTTCGCCTTCCTCTGAAGGCGCAACCTCAAGCATCCGGACCAGCACGGGATCCGGCGCGGTCTCGGGGAGGGGGGCCGGACACCGTATTAATTTTGCTTCCGCTATCCACTCCTGTGTAGAAGGAAGTTGGTCATAAGCGAATCATCGAAAGGAAAACAAGCGGTATGTCGGACTGGAACTACTTACTTGAGTATCCGCCGATTGCAGCTTAGGCCAGCATCCTCGGTCAATTCGGGACGCACCTCTTGCGATCCGAAGAATAATTGTACATCTCGTGGGTGTCATACCCATGAAGTGTTGAAGAATCCGTGGGCCCTCGGATTAAACTCCCATAGCCGGAGAGGGCGGCGTTTGCGAGCGAGGAGGCGCCTAATCAGCATAAACGCTTCACCACCACCATATCGATCTCCCTCGTTTGGAGATCCCGAATCCGCTTCTGCGGTAGGGGCACGTCCTTTGGCGGCCCCAGTTGAGCTCCTTGGTTGACCACGACATCAACCGTCGTGGAGGTCCCGGCGGAATAAGGGCGGCGGCTTTTGTCTGCGGCCCCTCGGAGCGGTAATATAGAACCACTCTTGCTGCCACGGGCGAGCTCCTCTTGGAAGGAGCCAGCAGGCCACGGGCATCGGCCCTCTACTTATGGCCGCCCGCCACACTCCGCTGACGCCCCGATCATCTTGGCGCCACATTGAAGGTCTTCACCACAGGCGAAGTGAGGGGTGACGCAGAAGGAAGGCCATGACGACAATAAATGCGGAGATATGGAGGATGGACTCGGAGCCAAATCGTGGAATTCCAACCCATAGTAAAACATGAGCCCTCTCACAAAAGGATCCATCGGAAGCCTAAACCCGGCGGAGGTGGGATCTGAAAATGACATACTCGCGGGCCGGGGTGGGGATGGCCTGCCCTTGGCGAGCAACCTGTGCAAAATCTCATAAGCGGTACTTGGCCTCCCGCAGCTTTAGCACGTCCTCCTCCGTGATGGAGGAGGGCATCCACCGGCCCTGGAGGTCGGAACCGGACATCGTTGAAAGTCCGAAGCACTCGAATCTGGAGCTCTAGGTGCTGGAACTTGGAGCGGGGAGAGGATTCGATGGAGGATTGAAGAAAATAAACGAGCCTTGGTCCCATTATAAAGAGGGAGAATACCAAGAGTCGTCTCCGTGACCGTTTGGGACTCGCCTTCGATAGAGGGGGCGTGGCGAATGGGCGCGGTTGGGTTACCCACGCCCGTATTGATGAGAATCCCGGATTAAGGGGAAACACGATCTCTGCTTTGACAAGACGTGCCAAGGAAACCGCTTCGCTAAATGCGCTGAGGTGGCAAAGTAAAAAACAATTCAAGTAAAGGCTTGGTAGTGGTGTGAAGTCATGCCACAAAAAACGTCAGCAGATTGAACTTGTGTATATATTATTCTCTCTACGGTGGAATGTGGAATCTATTTTGCGAGCGGACACTATCTGGTGTTCACAATCTTCTATCATTCGAGGAGGAACCCGCCTTGCAATGCCAAGCAATATCTGGCGTCGGACTTATCGTCATTGAAGCCTGGTTCAGGGGCTACTAAGGAGTCTGGATTAGGGGTGTCCGGATAGCGGACTACCATCATCAACCGAACTATCATTGGCGGACTATCATCATCGACCGGACTCCAAGACTATGAAGATACAAGATTGAAGACTTCGCCCGTGTCCGGATGGGACTTTCCTTGGCATGGAAGGCAAGCTTGGCGATCGGATATGTAGATCTCCTACCATTGTAACCGACTCTATGTAACCCTAGCCCTCTCCGGTGTCTATATAAACCGGATGGCTCTAGTCCGTAGGACTATCAGAACAACAACCCTTACAATCATACCATAGGCTAGCTTCTAGGGTTTAGCCTCCTTGATCTCGTGGTAGATCCACTCTTGCAAACATCCACAATATCAATATCAATCAAGCAGGACGTAGGGTTTTACCTCCATCAAGAGGGCCCGAACCTGGGTAAAACATCGTGTCCCTTGTCTCCTATTACCATCCGCCTAGACGCACAGTTCGGGACCCCCTACCCGAGATCCGCCGGTTTTGACACCGACACAGGCCATCCCTCCACTCACCCACACCCCCTGTTATTCTGCGGCGAAGGCAGCCTCACCCCGCCGCCGAACCAGTGAACCCTCGTACTCCTCTCCGCGCGAGCTCCCGCTGTTGCGTCTTCCCCGGCTCCGCGTCTTCCCCTTCCTAGGCGTCGCTGTCGTCCACCGCCCTGGTGCTCTCGGCGCGGCATGGTCAACGTGGTCAATGAGCGACTTCCATCGGAAGAGTACTGTACATGGAGAGGCTGACAGTAGGGTCCACGGCGGCCGCAAGGAAGTGCCTCCTTATTACGCGCAAAATAATTATTCCTCCACCTAACAGCAGGGACCCACCGGACGGGCCACCTTATTTCGCGAAAAAACGTTTCCCCCCTGACTGCTGGGACCCACCGAACGGGCCACCGTATTTCGCAAAAAAAAGTTCCCCCGCTGTCAGCTCGGACCCACCGGAAGTGCCTCTTTATTACGCACAAAAAATGAATACTCCCCCTGCTAGCTGGGACCCACCTTGGTGGGTGGCTGACTTGTGGGCCTACTAAGTTGACGGGGACGGAGGACTTTGTCAACTTAGTGAATATGAATGATTCTAGCTCCAGTGACCGTACGATGTCCATCTAACAGCCGTAGTGCTTATTCAACCTCTGGTCTTCTTGCTCCAGCCGCCCAAAGCAGCGCCGGTCGTGTCGCCTGCTCCTGCCTCCCATGGCCGGCTGTGCTGCCGCGGAGGCCTCACCGCCCCCTACTATTCCCACCGCTGGCCGGGCCTGCGGCGGCAGCAACCTCACACCGCAGCCGAATGAGTGAACCCTCATACTCCTCTCGGCGTGGGCATCCTTGCGCGTCTTCGCCCGGCTCCGTGTCGCCCCTTCCTAGGCCTCGCCGTCGTCCACCTCCCTGATGCTCTCGGCGCGGCTTGGTCAACGTGGTCAAGGAACGACTTCCATCGGACATGGATTGTACGTGGAGAGGCTGACAGCTGGGTCCACGGCCGCAGCAAGGAAGTGCCTCCTTATTACGCGAAAAATAATGATTCCTCCACCTGACAGCTGGCACCCACCGGACGGGCCACCGTATTTCACGAAAAAAACATTTCCCTCCTGACTGCTGGGACCCACCAGCTACACCTTCGCACGCAAGGAAGTGCATCCGGGCAAAAAAATGATTCGCCCCCCTGACTGCTGGGACCCACCAGCTACATCTCCGCACGCAAGGAAGTGCGTCCGGGCAAAAAAACGATTCGCCCCCCTGACTGTTGGGACCCACCAGCTACATCTTCGCACGCAAGGAAGTGCCTGACAGTCGTATGTAGCATTGTCATTCTGGTCACGAACGTGTACGTACATACTGGTCGATGTAGAGGCGCGCACGTCTCGTAGTAGAGGCGCGCACGTGTCATAGTAGAGGCGTGCACGTAGCATGTACACGCGTCGTCTGGCCGGCCAGGGTGCAAGAAAGAAAATCTGACCCGCGTATGTGTACGTCACGCCGGGGCTCGTGTACATGGCTGGGTCGGAACGGGCTCGCGTCGTCGTCGTGTTCATTGGGAGGCAGCAGAATCGTCTTGTTCGCCGGGAGGCAGCGGCAGCGTGGGAGCCAACCGGCTGGGTGAAGCGGAATGCATTGTCGTGTTCATCGGGAGGGCTTGGACGGAACATGCGATGGAAGCGAGGCTGGCGTACGCGCTGGCGGAGAAATGGACCTCCTACGTTGGAGCGGGTCTGTTGATCGGGAGGGTGTGGCGTACCGCAAAAGCGGAGAAGCGGACCTCCTACGGTGAAACAGGGTCCTGTTGATCGGGGTGTGGCGTCGCCAAAGCGGAGAAGCGGACTTCCTACGGATCGAAGCAGGGGTCATGTTGATCGGGAGGGTGTGGTGTACCGCAAAACGGAGAAGCGGACCTCCTACGGTCGAAAGCGGGGCTCTGTTGATCGGGAGGAGTGTGGCGTCAGTAAAGCGGACGAAACGGACCTCCTACAGTAAAGCGGTGGTCTGTTCATTGGGAGGTGTGGCGTACCGCAAGCAGGGACTGCAAAGGATCTGTTCATCTCCACCGTCGACTGCTCCGGCCTCCACAGGCTACCGTCGACCTCCTCCGGCCTCCACGGGCTCTGTTCATCCAGCCTCCACCGCTTCTCCACGGCTCTTGTTCAACCACCCCTCCACCATCTCTGTTCATCCAGCCCTCCACACGACGGGGTCCTATTCAACCACCCCTCCACGGGCACCCCTCCACCATCTACTATTCATCCAGCCCTCCACACCACGGGGTCCTGTTCAACCACCCCTCCACGGGCACCCCTCCACTGTCTACTGTTCATCCAGCCCTCCACCACACCACGGGGTCCTGTTCATCCAGAGGCAAACGCCAGCACTCACTGTTCATCCAACCCCCCCTGCAACACTCACTATTCATCCCAGAGGCAGCATCGATCGGCTTCAGTTAGCAGCAGTAGCGAAGGAATCGCTCGATCGGGTTCAGTTAACAGCCATCGATCGATCTCTCGGGTTCGAAGAGCGCCTGCGGTGCTGCGGTAATCGCGGGTTGATTAGAGCCCAACGCCTCGCTTGGGTTTAGTTAGAGCCAACACCTCGCACTGCAGCGCGTCGTGTCACGAGAGCAGCGCATCGCTCGACCCCGACCTCCCACCGTAAGCAGGAACTCCCGAAATTTTCCTCGCCTCGCTTCTACCACGGTTTTCCGTCATGGGCGGCCCAAAGAATGTCATGCAGCTGCGTCTCCGTCCCGCCAGGATGAAAAGCCCATTTACATCATGATTTTTTGTCATAGAAGTAGGAGCCCACCACATATATGATGATACCGGGTTTTGTCACAATTATTGTCATAGAAGTATCATATGTATGACAAAAAAATTCGTTCGGCCCAAAATGTCACGGATGTGTCTTTTTTTGTAGTGTCTCCTTCTTGGAATAGGAAAGGTGGGGCCAAACCTACTTGGAGTAGGATTGCCCCCCCTTGGGTGCGTCTCTCCCCTGGCCAACCCTCTCCTCCTCCCCTCCTTTATATATGGGGGCAGGGGCACCCCAGAGACACAACAATTGATCATTGATCTTTTAGCCGTGTGCGGTGCCCCCCTCCACCATAATCCACCTCGGTCATATCGTAGCGGTGCTTAGGCGAAGCCCTGCGTCGGTAGCTTCATCAACATCGTCACCACGCCGTCGTGCTGACGAAACTCTCCCTCGAGCTCTACTGGACCGTGAGATCGCGGGACATCACCGAGCTGAACTTGTGCTGAACGCGGAGGTGCCGTACGTTCGTTACTAAGGATCAGTCGATCATGAAGACGTACGACTACATCAACCGCGTTGTCATAACGCTTCCACTTAACGGTCTACAAGGGTACGTGGACGACACTCTCCTCTCTCGTTGCTATGCATCACCATGATCTTGCGTGTGCGTAGGAAATTTTTTGAAATTACTACGTTCCCCAACACTAGGGTTCTGGTATTTTGGGGGTATTTATAGAACAAAGAGGCTGTCCGATGGGCACCCGTGGTGGGCACAACCCACCAGGGCGCGCCTGGGCCTCCTGGCATGCCCTGGTTGGTTGTACCCCCCCTCGGGGCACCCCCTAGGTGCAACCAGGGCCGATTGCCTTCCTTCTGGCCCATAAAAAATCATCATGGAGTTCCGTGGCATTTGGACTTCGTCTGATATTGATTTCCTACGATGTAAAAAACATGGAAAAAACAGCAACTGGCACTTGGCACTATGTCAATAGGTTAGTACCAAAAAATGATATAAAATGATTATAAAACATCCAAGATTGATAATAAAACAACATGGAACAATCAAAAATTATATATACATTGGAGATGTATCACCTGTCGGGCAAGCTATGATGTGACATTTTGCGGCGCATTTAATGCGCTCTATCAGCCTGCAGAGTTAGGTATGATAGCACTGTTTGCTATCTAATCAGTATGTAATGACTAATTTACCACTGTGGTGACCCCTTAATCTATAAAAGGAGGCCCATGGCAACCGTAGAAAGGATTTGGACCCCCTCACACTCATATACGCGTAGCTCCTCTCGCCCCGAGGCAACCTTGCCGGCCAAGAGCGCTACGCTTCTCAACCACTTTCCACCATCAATCCACCAAAGCAGGAGTAGGGTTTTACGCCTCACGGCGGCCCGAACCTGGGTAAAACTGCCCGTGTGATCTCTGTCGTGTTGTGTTATGCTTCTACGCTCTTTGTGCAACGATCACATCCCCTCACCGAACCAAAAGGGGCCCTTGGTCCCATAGGTGGTCGTGGTTTTTCATGACATCTTCGGCGCGCCAGGTAGGGGGGTCACTTGCGCGAACCCGAGAGCGTAAACAGCGTATCATCTTCATCGCCATTTTCATCATCGACAACTCCATCGACTATAGCACCCAAGAAGAAGTCTGGCACCGCATCTCACCTGTCCACCTCGAAGGCCCCGCCGCCCGCGGCCGCCGACGCTGTAGGGAACGCAGGGGCGCATGAGGACGTGGGCACTGCGGGGGACGTGGTCGGCGTAGGCGGCGTTGTCACCACCTCCCCCACGGTCGAAGCAGGAGCGGGAGGCACCGGAGAAGAGCAGCACCAACAACATCCAGGCGACAATGCTCTGTGAGGTACAGGTAGAGATATTATTTTTTCTGTCCCTCTTGGCGCGGCCGAGAGGCACAACCACGGCGGTGACGCTCATCCTGAGGCGAATCGCAATCCTATGGCCGCCCCCGCCGTGGGTGCGGTCGCAGGACATGCACCACCCCTGGAGCATAATGGCCCGGCCAATGCCCCTAACGGAGTCATTGGCCCACGCACGCCATCACCACGTCACCACGCCACTCCAGCGACTGGCTCCCGATGACAGAAGACCGGTGCAGCCATCGCTGGCACCGTCATGAGCCAGGTGACGGTGCGGTCTACATCATCATCACCAGTGCCAAGCACAGCTTCGAAGGCCATGACATGGGCCCAGCCGCTGTTGAGATTTCTATCGGTAGCTGATCAGATGGATGAGTGGAGAGTCGTCATTCAGAGTTTGATTGGCTTTGCCGAGGCTGGGGCCTCACAGCGAGCTAGCCCGCCACGGCCTCCCCAGATGATGACGGTGGCTCGTGCTGCTGGTCGTACAGAAGGGGCCACCCTCACGGTGCAGTCCCCGCCATGGCAATCAGCGCGGGAGTCGCGAAATCAAGAACCTGATGACGTCTCGATGGCCTCTTCCGACCCTCGAGCACGTCAAGGCCAACGGCGAGCCTCGGAGGACAGGCGGAGAGAAGGCGTGCGCGTCGTCGTCGGGCGACACCGTGACAACCACCGCCGGACCAATTGGTGTGATGGCCCTGACGTCGACGAGCCTGTGCTCGAAGATGGCGGGTGCCTGCCTTTCGAGGTTGGGTGCCCTGCCTTCACTCGTGAGCTGCAGCAAGTCCATTAGCCATCCGCTCGCACGTTTGAGCCAGAGATACCCGAGAAGTATGATGTGAGACCGAATCCGGCAGAGTTCTTGAGCATCTACACCATCGTTGTTCAAGTTGTTGGGGGAAGAGATGAGAAGTTGTTCGCCAACTACGTCCCTTTGGTACTCATGTCAAATGTGAGGTCTTGGCTGATGCACCTATCGGAGAACTCCATTTCAACCTGGGCTAACCTATGCCATGAGTTCATTGGCGCCTTCACGGGCGGTCATCAAGAACCAAGGCGGCCCAGCGACTTGCAGCTTCTCCAACATAAAGAAGGAGAGACTCTACGAAAGTACTTGCAGAGATTCATCCGAGTCCATAGAAATATCCCAGACATCCACCCGGCAGCTGTGATAGCTGCCTTCCAACCCAATGTACGCAACCGAAGGATACATTCCGAAATGAATGTTTGGTTGCCCAAGACTATGAAGGAGCTTTACACCTTGGTGGACAAATATGCTCGGGTGGGGGAAGGGAGGAAACTCCCTGGAGAGGAAGATTGCATCGACATTTACTCAGAGGGTGACGACGAGTCCACCAGTCAGAAGAAGAAGAATAAGAAGCACAACAAGAAGCGCAAGGATAAAGCAGTGCTGACAGTTGAGGGATTGGGCATGCCTAGTACCCGCAAGAAGGCCAAGGCCTAAGCCCCCGGCAAGGAAGTTGCCTCATGCACTGACTGCTGGGAGGCTGCGACTGCCGAGAAAGCTGGGAAAACCGATGGACCGTACTGCAAGATTCACCGGACCAAGGGCCATGATCTCCAAGAGTGCCATCAGGTTGAGCAGCTCGTCAAGAAGCAGAGGGCTGAATATGAGAAGCGTGATAAGGAAAAAGGTCAGAATGGCGCTGGCGGGAAGGGCCGAGGCGGTGAAGCAAATCGCCCCAGCAAGGCTCTTCGGAACCAAGGAAAACCCGCCAGGGGCCGAGAGAAGGAGAATTGCAATGATGAGAGTGATGGAGGGGATAAAGAGGAAACCAGTGAGCAGGAATTCCAGAAGGCTACTGACACCATGTGCATTGACGGGGGTGCATCTCTGCAGTCCTCCCGCAGCCAACTTAAACGGTGGGCACGCGAGGTCAATGTCATGGAGCCTGCAGCAAAGTCTCAGAAGCCGCTCAAATAGTCACGCACGCCCATCATCTTTGACGAAGAGGACCATCCAGACCGCACCACCGCGGTAGGTTGCTTGCCGTTGTTGGTCTCACCAACAATCCACAACCTCAAGGTCACAAAGATGATGGTTTACGGCAGGGCCGGGTTGAATCTAATTTCCCCAAAGGTTATCAGCAAGCTTCAGATACCAGAGGAAGAACTCAAAGTCACGGGCCCGTTTCAAGGAATTAACCCCGGTATGAGTCATCCTAAGGGAAAGATCACATTGCCAGTGACATTTGGAGGAGAGTTGAACTACCGGACTTAGAAGGTTGTGTTTGATGTAGTCGACCTCCCCCTACCATACGATGGAGTCCTTGGACGCCCAGCCCTGGCAAAACTCATGGCGGCATCTCACTATGCCTGCAACACTTTGAAGATGCCAGGGCGGCTGGGAGTCATTTCCATTCTGTCGGACGAGAAGGACGCAATTATTTGCCTAGATAAGATGTACCGGGATGTTGTCGCGGCAGAGGCCGCGGAAGCCACAGTTCCCGCTAAGGAAATCAAAGGAAAGAAGAAGGATAGCAGGGACACCAGCAAGGAATCCGGGAAGCATACCTATTCGGAGTACGTCGCACCTGTTGATGACTTGCCGGAGAGTTCCAACAGCAAGAGATCCAAAACTGCTGCACCTCATGTGAAAAAGGTCTCGGCAGGGTTGGCTGGCGTTGATGGTACCTTTACTATCAGTGCCACCCTAGATGATAAATAGGAAAGCGCGCTCGTTGCCTTCCTGCGGGCGAATATCGATGTGTTTGCCTGGCAACCATCTGATATCCCCGATGTTCGCAGGGAGGTAATCGAGCACCACCTTGCTGTCTGCCCACATGACCAACCCGTCAAGCAGAAGGTTCGAAAGCAAGCTTTGGAGCGGCAGCAATTCATTGCAAAAGAGATCAAGAAACTTGAGGTAGCTGGTTTGGTCAGAGGCGTATTGCATCCAACATGGTTAGCAAACCCGATGGTCGCACGCAAGGCTAACGAGAAATGGAGGCTTTGCATATATTTCACAAATCTCAACAAGGCTTGCCCGAAGGACCCATTTCCCTTGCCTCGCATCGACCAGATTGTGGACTCCACTTCAGGTTGTGATTTGCTCTCCTTTCTGGATGCATACTCTGTATATCATCAAATCTTTATGTCCAAGGAGGACGAAGAGAAGACCTCATTCATCACCCCATGTGGCACATACTGCTTTGTGCACATGCCTTTCAGGTTGAAGAGTGTCGGGTCCACTTTTGCAAGAGCAGTCAAGATTGGTTTTGAATCACAGTTGCACAGGAACATTGAGGCTTATATGGATGATATTGTGGTCAATGCCAAGGACAGATCAACCCTCATTCAAGATTTGGAGAAGACATTTGCTAACCTGCACAAGATCAACTTGAAGCTAAACCCGGAGAAGTGTGTGTTTGGCGTTCCCTCCGGCAAGCTACTTGGGTTCTTTGTGTACCATCGCGGAATAGAAGCTAACCCCGATAAGATCAAGGCTATCGAGCGGATTCAGGCACCCAGGTCAGTTAAAGATGTGAGGCATCTGACGGGGTGTGTTGCCGCGCTTAGCAGATTCATCTCCAAGTACGTCGAGCGTGCCTTGCCGTTCATCCAATTTTGAAGAGGGTAGGGCCCATGAAGTGGACTCCGGAAGGAGACGCATCACTGCAAGATTTGAAGGCCTACTTGTCCTCTGTGCCCACTTTGGTTGCTCCTAAACCATAAGATTCATTGCTGCTATACTTGGCGGCAACTAATCAAGTGGTTAGTGCAGCCCTGGTGGCACAGCGGGAAGTAGAAGAGACAAAGACTGAGGACAGCCCGGCAAGGCCAGATATGGATCATGACAAAGAAGAGCACGGCAGTGGAGACAACCCCAAGGACGCGGCAAGGAAGAAAGTGGTGCAGCGCCCAGTATACTTCGTCAGCTCCCTATTACAGGGGACTAGATCCAGGTACTCTGGCATGCAAAAGTTGATTTTTGGCCTCATCATGGCCTCTAAGAAACTGTGCCACTAGTTCCAAGCCCATGAGATCACAGTTGTCACCCAGTTCCCTCTGCAAAGGATACACCGAAACCCTGAGGCTACTAGAAGAATTGTGGAGTGGGCATTGGAGTCATCCATCTTTGGCCTGAAGTTTGAAAGCACATCAACAATTCAGACCAGGGCATTGGCAGGGTTTATTGCAGAATGGATGCCAACCCCTGATGAAGAAGTGCTGGAAATAATTATCCCCGGCAAGGAGGCACCCCAAGAATGGATCATGTATTTCGATGGTGCCTTCTCCCTACAAGGTGCAGGGGCTGGCATGCTTCTCATTGCTCCCACTGGAGAGTACCTGAAGTACATCGTCCAAATGCATTTTCTCCAGGAGGAGACGACCAACAATACAATAGAGTATGAAGGGATCCTTGTCGGGCTCAGGATGGCCACTAAATTGGGAATCAAGAAGCTGATCATTTGAGGAGATTCACAACTTGTGGTGAGACAAGTCAACAAGGATTACCAAAGCCCATTGATGGAGGCGTGCGTTGAGGAAGTGAGAAGATTGGAGGAGCGCTTTGATGGATTGCAAACAGAGCACGTACCACGTGCAGAAAACAGCATTGCTGATCATCTATCAAAGTGCGCTGCGTAGAAGCTTCATGTGGAACCAAGAACTTTTGTTATCATCTTACACAGCCCTCCATATCCCCAGCAAAAATGGCCAGAAAGAGGAGGAAATTGGACTCCGGTAAGCCTCTCCTGGTAGAGCCTCTCGGGGCTCCTGGCAGGGCCCTACCGGAAACAACTCCCCGTCACTTGCCGGGCTGCGCCCTCTTGCCGGGCCACTGGTCCCCGTGGTCGAGGAACGCATTCTCGCAGATGAGGACGTAGCGTTAGTCCTTGTTGCCGAGCCCCAGGCTCCAACTTGGGCAAGGCACATAGTCCACTTCCTCCAAACTAGAGAACTTCCAGAACGCAAGAATAACATAAAGAGTAGGGCCAGTATGTATCAGTTTGTCAATGACCCACTATACAGAAGAAGGCCCAACGGTGTAAAATTGAAGTGCATTTGCCGAGAAGAAGGAAAGGAACTGCTGGCAGAGATACACAAAGCCATGTGCGGCTCCCACATTGGATCAAGGGCATTAGTTGGGAAAGCATTCCAGAAAGGATTCTATTGGCCCACACCCCTCCAAGGTGAGGCCGAGCTAGTCACTAAATGTGGAGCCTGCTAGTTCCATTCCAAGAACATCCATTTGCCTGCCCAAGCTCTTCAGGTAATCCCTTTGTCATGGTCATTTCAGTCTGGGGGCTCGATATTCTCGGCCCTTTCCCCCGAGCTGCCGGGGGCATTGAACTCTTGTTCGTTGCCATCGACAAGTTTACAAAGTGGCCGGAAGTAGATGCCCTGAGAAAGGTGACTGCTCAGTTAGCTATCAAGTTCTTGAAAGGATTGGTGTGCCACTTCGGGGTCCCTGCCCGGATCATCACCGATAATGGCACCCAATTCATGAGATGCACCTTCATGCAATATGTTCATGCCCTCGGAAGCAAGGTCTCATTTGCCTCTGTTGCACATCCCAGAAGCAATGGACAAGCTGAGAGGGTGAACGCTGAAGTGTTGTGAGGACTCAAGACAAGAACATTTGATATGCAGAAGTGCGGCAGGCGATGGATCGACGAGCTGCCGGTAGTTCTCTAGTCCCTCAGAACGACACCGAATCGAGCTACCGGGCAAACTCCCTTCTCCCTAGTCTATGGGGCAGAAGCAGTTATCCACACGGAACTCATTTACAGGTCACCTCGAGTGCTAGCCTCCGATGAAGTAGCACAGGATCAGCACCAGTGTGACGATGATGTGCTTCTCGAGGAGAACCGTCTCCGGGTTGCTACGCGTGTTGCACGCTATCAGCAAGCCCTACATCACTATCACAGCCGCAGGGTTCATGCTTGGTGTTTTGAGGAAGGCGACCTTGTCCTTAGGCATGTTCAGTCCGTCAAGGGTGCAAACAAGTTGACGCCAAAGTGGGAAGGCCCTTACCGGGTAGTACGAGTCACCATACCTAGCGCAGTCTGTCTGGAGACCGAAGATGGCATTCAATTACCAAACTCATGGAACATTGAGTGTCGGTGTCAAAACTGGCGGATCTCGGGTAGGGGGTCCCGAACTGTGCGTCTAGGCGGATGGTAATAGGAGACAAGGGACATGATGTTTTTACCCAGGTTCGGGCCCTCTCGATGGAGGTAATACCCTACTCCTGCTTGATTAATATTGATGATATGGGTAGTACAAGAGTAGATCTACCATGAGATCAAGGAGGCTAAACCCTAGAAGCTAGCCTATGGTATGATTGTTGTTCGTCCTACGGACTAAAACCCTCCGGTTTATATAGACACCAGATAGGTTAGGGTTACACGAGTCGGTTATAATGGTAGGAGATCTACATATCCAGATCGCCAAGCTTGCCTTCCACGCCAAGGAAAGTCCCATCCGGACACGGGGCGAAGTCTTCAATCTTGTATCTTCATAGTCTTGGAGTCCGGCCATGATGATAGTTCGCTATCAGACACCCCTAGTCCGGACTCCCTCAAGAGTCCCCGAACCAGGCATCAATGACGCATTGAGTCCGCGCGTTGATTGTCTTCGACATTGCGAGGCGGGTTCTTCTCCAAATTCCATATACTTGTCGAATAGTGTCCGGCTTCTGATAAATGTTGCGCTCCTTGGCTTCTACGCCCAATAACGGCCATCTTCCATGTGTTTGAATGAATG
Source organism: Aegilops longissima (assembly GCA_021605205.1). Taxonomy (NCBI): domain Eukaryota; kingdom Viridiplantae; phylum Streptophyta; class Magnoliopsida; order Poales; family Poaceae; genus Aegilops; species Aegilops longissima. Next base: position 607,153,623 of record CM038682.1, read on the forward strand.
CGAAAAGCCAGGGTATTTTTACACTTACCCCCTTAGCTGTGCAAATGAGCTGCCTATAAAAGGGGCGAGGATCTAGATCTGAGTCACACCATCCCCCCCTCGCGAGCTTTCATCGGAGCGCCTCTGACCAAAGCCCATTTCATCATGGACAGTCGACGCGACTCCTCCTCTCGCGCTCCCAGCCTTTAGCCTGGAAATTGGGAGAGATGCTCAGTCCCGCATAGCGAGCTAGTTATACTCCAAGCCAAGGGATTTCTTCCCCCGGCCTTCATGGTTCCGGTTCGAGCCGGACTCGCCACCTACAAGGGCGGAAAGCAAGCGGAGAGTGCCCCCGATCCCTCTAAAGGAGAGCGGGTATGCTTCATCTCTTATCTAGTAAGAGGACTCGGATTTCCAATCCATCCGTTTCTCCGGGGGCTCTTGGAGTTCTACGGCCTCCACTTGCACCACCTTACGCCTGCCTCAATTTTGCACATCGCGGGCTTCGTGGCCCTTTACGAACTGTTCCTGGGCGTCGAGGCTCATTTCGGGCTGTGGAAGAGATTATTCTGCTTAGTACCCCGTTCTCATGAGGGGTCAATATATCAAGTGGGCGGAGCCGAGCTATGGCGATCGCCGGGACGGATACCTATCCGGAACCCCAAAGAAGGCGTCCAAGACTGGCCTTGAATGGTTTTACATGGAGGGCGTCCGCGCCGGATCCTGTTCGGATCGGCCTTCCGGAGTTTAGCAATGCTCCTCTGAAGAAGCGCCTAAGTTGGCGCCCTCGGAGCCCCCGGAGGGAAAATGACCGGGATGTCCTCTATTTAATGAGCCGAATAAGGTTACTGGCTCATGCTGGATTGACCATGATTGGAGTCATGGCAATCTGCATTATGAGGGGAGTGCAGCCGCTCCAATATAGGGGCCACCCCATGTGGGACTTCAAAGGGGAGGACGATGCCACCCGCCATGGCCGCATAGGGTCGGGATCGGTCACCGAACTGGTGAAGATCTTGTCTGCCATGTATAAAGGGGAGGAGGAGGATTTCCTCCGCGTCAATCCACTGAAGGAGTTTTCTTCGAATAATCCTCGAAGCTGGGTAAGCAAACATCTTTGTGACCTGTCCGATCCATGTTCCCATGGTTAAATATCTCATTTCGTGGTTTTGCGCGCAGAACTGCGCCGGATGTGGAGAAGATACAGCCCGCCCCCACAACCCGAGGATCCGGAGCGGTCCCTCGATCCGACCTCCAAGAGGATCCGGATATAAAGGTGGAGTTGATCGACGGGTGTTCCACCAACTTAGCATCGACAATGCTTTGGTTGCCATTACGGCCGATTACCGGAATACTTCCAGCCTCACGGGTAACTGCGACCGAGGTCCCAATATTCGATAATGACCCATCCGTGCTTATTTCTTGATCACCGTATACCAATGGTGTTTCCATGGGGTACCTTGAGGAGGAAGCCGAGCCACGGGCGGTGGCCAACAAAGGGCGTCGCCCTTGAAGTCTAAAAAGTGCGGTCCGGATCGAAACTCCGCCAGAGCGGTATAGCGTGTCACCATGTTCCTAGTATTGATTCTGGAAGGCATACTAACGCCGCGCTCTTTTCGGGAAAAAAGCGCCGCGGACCGAGTCCGGAGAGGTTATAATCGAACCTCCGCCGCCCGGGCTCAAAGCCGGGTCGAAGCGGAGGCGAACACGAGGCGTCGTCGGATGCTCCTCCGACAGAGGATGCCTACAGATTGTCCGCCACCAACTCCGAGGTGGAGAGCGCCTTGAATCCAAAGCGCCGGCGGACAGTTCTTCGTGACGCATGTTTCTCCCAAGAGGCCTTGAATGCCTTCAATTCGGGAGATGCGCACCTCCATGCCGCTCAAGATGGTCTAGCGAGCTACGGAGCAGTATGTAAAGGACATACGGGTAAGGAAATTTGTGATTATATATGCCAAGAGTCCCGGAGACTTAAAATAGTTAGAATAACTGATTTAAGGATCATTTGTTATGCAGGATCTTACAAAGAAGAGTACCCGACTGTCCCGGGAGCTTGAAGAGTGCAGGGCCCAACTTGAGGCCGCACTAGCCGCCATGAGGGAGCCACGAGACCCCTCCGTAATATACGCTTCAAAAGATAAATAGTTTATGAAGTGCGGCGGGTGTGTAAATCGACAAAACATTGTAGATGGCGCGGACTAGATCCTGACAAGCAGCAGCTCTTGCGCCAGCTAAAGGCCGGCGAGAGCGTGCTTACAAGGGTGCGGCAGGAGAAAAATAACCTCCAAGATGCCAACACCAAGCTTGGTGAGGAACTAAAGGATATTCGTGCCCAGTTGTCTGACTCCGTAAAGGAGAATCGGCGGCTTCGTCGCCGCATTTTCAGTAAGTGCTTGGGCAAACTTTGAAAGAGTTCGGCGAGGAAGGCGACTAACATAAACATGTATGTAGGTTTGCTCACAGGTCGGCCTGAGGAGGAGATGCCCAGTTCTTCGGGTGATCTTCTTCCCGAATTATGCGTCACCTGCCGAACAAGTCCGACGGTGATGAAAGGCATCGGCCAGCCTTGTGGCCATCTATCTCCTCGCCGAAGGCATTGGGGAGCTGGCAGAGCGGCTTCAAGAAGCAGCGGCACTTCCGACTATGGAAGATATCGGCCTGCCGTCAAAGGCGCCAGGAGGCTGGGCCATGGTAAAGACGCGGTACACGAAGGCTGACCCAAACCACATGGCCGAGGTCGGACCTGTGGGGCCTGATGGGATGGAGATCCCTGTAAGCTTAGTGTACGGCCAAGTAGAATTGGCCGCCAAGTATTCCCAGCAAGATTGTAAATTAGATAGCCTATTAGATGGCATTGAGGAGGAATACAATGAGTCGAGTTGACTATGTAAAAATATGACATGAAAAATGTCTTCTAGCCGGATTGTAGATCGTTTGTCATAGCGGACCTTTTCGCTTCGACCTCAGGACCCAATAGTCCGGAGTGTGTCCGAATACCTTCGTGGTTATATAAGAACCGGGGTATGCATGGAGACAAGGCGTAGGGGTCATTATTGCTGTATCAGACAAGTGCCCAACTAGTTATGTTATATTACATGGGTAGTAAGAAACATCTTCCAGGAGAATAGTTCCGTTAAGGGTTCCTTTCGCTGGGATGCATGCCCTAAAGTGCATGTCAAAGCTGCTATGAAAGCAGAAAATCATCGGGGCAGATGGGTAAATAGTTAAAATCATCTTTCAGTTCACCGACCGAATATTCCCTTAAAACGCTAGCTTTCGGCTTCACCCGTCTGAGGTACACATCCGCTGACCAGGTAACAATCGCAGAGGTGCTCCTTTACCACCTAGCGAACAATCGGGAGCGAGGGGTAAGCACAAGAGCCGAGCAACCCAGCTTGGCCAAAACTTAAGTCATATTGATGCATATAATGGTGAATAAAAGGTACATGCGGAAGTTTAAGCATGTGTTGGGCATGAAGCCCGTATAAATAAGCTTACATTAAAGAAGCCCCAGAGTATAATGGTAGCGGACAAGCGTCAAGTATAATGAAAAAAAAGCGCAAGCGAGCCTCGAGAGGCTTCAAGAAGAAAGAGGAGGAAGGAGAGAAATAAAAGACAGCAAAAATAGAAAATGTGGGACGGAGGAAGGAGCGAACTTGGAGTCCGGCGCTTAGGCGTAGAATCTTCATAGGCGGGCTGCATTCCATGGGTTCGGCTCGAGTCGGTTATCCGATCGTTCGCGAGCGATATGCTCTCTCGGTCGGGGACCTGGTCGATGATGAAGGACCTTCCCATTTGGGCTTGAGTTTGTCCTTTTTCTTGTCCGGCGGTGTAGAACTAGTTACGCCAACGTTATAAGCCTTGGCCCGTGCTTCCCGCTTTGATATCTTGAGCTGCTGTTGATAGAATGCGAGCGAGCTTTTGCCACATCACGCTCCTCCTCCAATGCGTCCAAACTGTCCTGCCGATCGAGCTGGGCTTCTCTTTCTTCATACATGCGCCGCGAGGTGAGTCATGTATTATGTCATGAGGCAAGACTGCCTCTGCGCCGTATACCATAAAGAATGGTGTGAATCCGGTAGTGATTCAGCGTGGTCCGCAGCCCCAGTCTGGTCGAGCTCCTCAACCCGGTCGTGTTAGATTCCTTGAGGACCGCACTAGTATGGGTTTAATGCCACTCATGATTAGACCATTTGCTCGTTCGACTTGGCGTTGGTTTGAGGTGATAGGCGAGGCGTGTCGAGCTTGATGCCCATGTTTTTGCACCATAATTTGACCTCATCGGCCGTGAAGTTGGTGCCGTTATCGGTGATGATACTATGGGGACACCGTAACGGTGCACTACCCTGATATGAAGTCTATCACCGGTCCGGATTCGCCGTTTTATGAGCTTGGCCTCTATCCATTTGGTGAATTTATCCACCATGACCAATATGTATTTTTGCTTGTGGGTTCCTCCTTAAGGGGTCCAACCATGTCAAGCCCCTGGACATGACGGCCGGTGATGGGTATAGTTTTAAGGGCGGTGGGTGGCATGTGGCTTTAGTTAGAAAAAAGCTGGCAACCGACGCATCGTTGGACTAAGTCCTGCGCATCTGCCGGGCCGTCGGCCAATAAAATCTGTGCGGAAGGCCTTGCCTACAAGGGCCGGGCTGCGGCGTGGTGCCCACCCAGTCGGCATGAATTTCAGCCGGGAGGTTTCACCCTTCCTCTTGGAGATACACATTTGAAGGACTCGGTAGTGCTTTTCTTATAAAGCTCTCCCTCATGGACTTTATAGGCTTTAGATCGCCGTACTATGCAGCGAGCCTCATTTTGGTCTTGGGGAGTTCCTGCCTAGTTAGGTAGGCTAGGAATGGTTCAAATCCGCGGGCGATAACCGCCATTATTTGGAGGGTGTTATCTCGGGGCGAGCCTCCGGTTGTGTCGAGTGTTGGCGTCGGCGGTGCGGTTGGGTCGGATTGTTATTGCGGACTCCCTTCCCATAATACGGATGGCTTGAACAGCCGTTCGAGAAAGATATTGGGTGGGGCGGCATCGCGTTTTGCACCGATGCGTGCCAATATATCCGCTGCCTGGTTGTTATCCGGGCTATATGATGAAATTGAGCCCTTGAACCGTCTTGACATTTTAGGACTGCATTGCGGTATGCTGCCATTTTCGGATCTTTGGCATCAAAGTCTCCGTTTATTTGAGATATTGCGAGGTTGAATCCTGCGCACCTCTAGGCGTTGAATGCCCATGGAGACGCCATCCGGAGGCGTGCGAAGGGCCTCGTATTCGGCTGCGTTGTTGGAGTCCGTATACATTATCTGAAGGACGTATTGGACTGTGTCCCCGGTTGGGGACATCAGGACGACGCCAGCCCCAGCCGCCAACATTTTGGAGCTATCAAAGTGCATGATCAATTGGAGTATCGTTGTACTCTTTAGGGAGTTGAACGGTCCATTGACCCGCGAAGTTGGCAAAAACCTACGACTTAATAGCTTATCGTGGCTTATAAGTTATGTCGAATGGAAGGAGCTCTATGGCCCATTTAGCAATCTGGCCCGTCGCGTCGCGGTTGTTTATAATGTCGTTAAGAGGTACTTGGAGGCTACCGTTATCGAACACTCTTGAAAGTAGTGTCGCAGCTTCCGTGATGCCATGAACACGCGTATGCTATCTTTTGATAGTGTGGGTACCGGACTTGCATGGAGTTAGGACGGTGGACACATAGTAAACGGTTTTGAAGAGGGAACGGTGTCCGTCCGTTCTCGTTCGACAACGAGCACCGCATGGCGACAACTTGATGTGTTGCGGCGATATATAATAGCATTGGTTCACCACGTTGGCGTGGCCAGGACGGATTTGTTGCCAAAATGGCTTTTATTTCTTCAAGTCCGGCCGTGGCGGCATCAAATCCACTCGAAGTGTTGGTGCTTGGCGGAGGAGGCGGTAAAGGGTAACGCCTTTTCTCCCAAGCGGGAAATAAAGCGGCTTAGAGCCGCTACACATCCGTCAATTTTGTATTTGTTTGAGGTCTTTTGGAATATCAATTGTGTGAGCTCGGATCTTGGCTGGGTTTGCTTCAATTCCTCTATCGGACACAATCAAGCCCGGGAGCTTTCCGGTGAACGCCAAGGCGCATTTTGCCGGATTGAGCTTGATGTCATATTTTCGAAGATTGTCGAATGTGAGCCTCAAGTCATCTACTAGAGTTTCGATGTGCTTGGTTTTGACGACCACGGCATCTACATATGCTTCCACTGTTTTGCCGATCTGGTTTGCCAGACATGTCTGAATCATGCGCTGATATGTTGCGCCGGCGTTTTGAGCCCAAAGGGCATTGTGTTGAAGCAGAACGGGTCGTATAGAGTGATGAATGTTGTTGCAGCTTGGTCTGGCTCCGCCATCTTGATTTGGTGGTAGTCGGAGTACGCGTCGAGGAAGCACAATGAGTCGTGTCCTACTGTAGCATCAATAATTTGATCAATTCGAGGGAGGGGGAAGGGATCCTTTGGACAAGCCTTATTAAGGTCTTTAAAATCAACACATAGGCGCCAGGATTTATCCTTCTTTGGTACCATCACCAGGTTTGCTAGTCAGTCCTGATGTTTTATATCTACGATGAATCCGGCTTCCAAAAGTTTGGCTAGCTCCTCTCCATGGCCTGTCTTTTGGGTTCGGAAAAGCGCCAAGAGCCTGTTTGGTAGCTTGAATCCTTTTAGGATATTTAGGCTGTGCTCGGCCAGCCGGCGTGGGATTCTGGCATGTCGAAGGGTGCGAGCAAAGATGTCCCAGTTTTTCGTAGAAATTCTCATAGTCTGGCGTCTACATCAGGGTTTAATTGTACCCCAATGGAGGCCGTCTTTGCGAGTCCGTTGGATGGACTTGGAATTTGACTATTTCATCCGCTGGTTTAAAGAGGTGGACTTGGATCTTTTATCAAGTATCACATCGTCCCTGTTCACCGTGGGCGCATCGCGAGAGTTCTTCGACGCTAGGGCTCGGATAGTGCCTCGAGGGCTAGTGCGGCTGTCTTGTTTTGGGCGCGAGTGCTATGTTCGGATTACTAGCGAGAGTGATGATTCCGTTAGGTCCGGGCATTTTAAGCTTCATGTACCCATAATGGGGTATAGCTTGAAAAATTGTGAATGCCTCTCGTCCTAACAAAGCATGATATCCGCTGTTGAGCGGGCCACTTGAAATGTGACCTCCTCGGACTGTAATTGTCCGTGAGCGAACACTACGTCGGTGTGATTTTTCCTGTGCAGCATGCTTCCGGCTAGGGATTATTCCTCTAAAGGTTGTGCTGCTTCGCTCAATGCGGTTCGATCTATTTCCATTTTGGAGGTTTCCTCATAGATGAGGTTTAGTCGCTGCCGCCATCCATGAGTACCTTAGTAAAGTAAAGCCGTCCACTATCGGGCCGAGGACCAATGCGGCTGGTGCTCGGGCTGTTCGAATTTAGGTTAAATCCGGCATTAAAGGTAATAGCCTGTCACTCCATGGATTTATTGTTGCTACTTGGTAGACTTGACAAGGTTGCGGAGTGTTCGTTTCCCATGTTATTTGATGTGAAAGTCTCGAAGACTGTTAACAGCGTCTTGGTGTTCTTTGGGCTGGGATTACGAAGCTAGAAGCTCTTAGCCACTTTTGGCCACTGCCGTAGTATCCAACATGCTCGAAGGCTATGAGTTGGAGTGGTGCCCTCGTGCTATGAATTTTGCGAGGTCCGTTTAGCCAACCCTCCAAGACGGTTCCTTACCCTTTAGGGGTTTTGGTTTTGGTATTTAACCCGGTGCTTGATAATGATGCACCCTTTTATTTCGGACTAGGGATGTATTGGGGCGGATTATCCCAAATTTACTTTCGGTTTTCGAGCGCTCTCCATCGCACATTACTTTTGTACTATGGTCACCAAGTCAACAAAGCGTGTAATTTATGACGACTTATGGCGTTTAGGATTCCTTGTCCGTGCAATTATTGCAGAAAATTGGGATTCGTCCTCCTCTCGGCGATCCTTTATCATGTTCATAACCGGGAGGAATCGGCGATAATGATGTCTTGTTTCAGCGGGCTCTTGCGAATTGAGAGAGATCGCTAATGTTTGGGTGGTGGGTGGAACTAGATCCGGAACCCGTCAATTTAGGACTCAGGGGCGAGAAGTTTCGAACTTCGGAAGTTTGGATTTTGAGTGTTATCAATGAGCCCAACCCGCGCTGACTTTAAGTTCAGGGCTTGATCGACATCCGTCCCTCTGCGGGAATCCGGCATGGAGGGGTCGGGAATCGGACGTAGCTAGTCCTTAAGATAGAAGAAGAATCGCCGCATTGCTCCTCTATCACAGCAACATGATGGGTAGCACGGGAGAGTTGATCTCTCGAGATCGGTTTTAGGCCCGATCGGTCATAGTCTGTGGCGACTCGGTGGCGATGCGATCAAGAGCTCGTTCACGGAGGACAGCTCGATCGGATCTAACTGTTCACAAGTTCGAATTAACATGGAATTGGTTTCGATGACTCGAGAGGTCATCGTCGCGTGTGATGGCGGCTGGCGGTCATAAGAAAACCACCTAGCGAAGAGTCGACCAGCGGCCAAGGCTCCTTTGGCGATAGTATCGTCTTTAAAGGCAGGATGAGGCATCCTACCCGGCGGCGACGCACGAGGAACTCTCAATGAAAGCACCAATGTCGGTGTCAAAACGGCGGATCTCGGGTATGGGGTCCCGAGCGTGCGTCTAGGCGGATGGTAACAGGAGACAAGGGACACGATGTTTTACCCAGGTTGGGCCCTCTCGATGGAGGTAATACCCTACTCTGCTTGATTAATATTGATGATATGGGTAGTACAAGAGTAGATCTACCACGAGATCAAGGAGGCTAAACCCTAGAAGCTAGCCTATGGTATGATTGTTGTTAGATCCCACGGACTAAAACCCTCCGGTTTATATAGACACGGATAGGTTAGGGTTACACGCAGTCGGTTATAATGGTAGGAGATCTACATATCCGTATCGCCAAGCTTGCCTTCCACGCCAAGGAAAGTCCCATCCGGACACGGGACGAAGTCTTCAATCTTGTATCTTCATAGTCTTGGAGTCCGGCCGTGATGATAGTTCGGCTATCCGGACACCCCCTAGTCCAGGACTCCCTCATTGAGCATCTCCGCAAGTTCTACACGTAAGTCGCGGCTGTCGGGCCCTGCCCGGCAGCCACCCTTTTGTACAGGCCTTGCCTCAGTTGCATGTAACCCCTGGTACAAAGCCAGGCGCAGACCCTGAGCAACAGAGAAATAAATGAAGTGCTAGAGGGCCCCCAACAAGTTGCATGCATGCATAAGCATTTCATGAGCATCGCATGTTCATGTAGATAAGGTCGCATCTAGCATCATTTTCATCTGCATAAACTGTAGGCTCCTGCTGAGGGCTTGGCCTCCAAGAGGAGATGAGAAGATGAGCCTACACTGCGGTCTCCGCCAAGCCAAACAGATAAGTTCTTTCTCTTATCCATACGTGTTTTGTAAGTGAAGACTTGTGCATAAGAAAACCTCGCCGCTTTTTGAAACTTAGGTGCTCCCATCCATTGACTCAAATGATGCTTTGATCAGGATGGTCGCAGTGGCCATTAATAAAAGAGATTGACGGGAGGGGGGGGGCTGGTCCATCCTCACGATTTGTGCCCGGTAGGCTTAATTCCCCGGCAACAAAACAAAGGGTACCAGCAGGATAGCCTGCCGGGGGAAACTCGTTTTTTTAAGAGTATAGAGGCATTCCACCTCTGCATGGACTTATACATGCACGAGTCCCCGGCAAGGTTTTACCTTTTTCATTAATATGTTGATCAAACAAGTATAGACCTTACAGGACACAAACATGGATTTAAGAGATTACATAATTTGAACTAAAATTTGGCAAGTGCCTACAGATTTAAGATTAAAAAAATATAAAATGTTGTGATGCCTTCACTTTTTCCTCTCCTTCTTCGAAACTATAGGAAGAGATGAAGAAGGTGGAGGGAAGGCCTGGCTAGGATTTAACGCCTCCCAAGGATCGGGATGGCACCGTCCCCTAGCAAGCAGGAAGAAACCGGAGGGCAGGAGCGGAAGGTGACGCTGCCGGAAGCTCAGGAGAGGGCGGCAGGGTCACTAGAAAACACAACTCGTCGGAACAGTCGTCCCCATTCTTGACGCGTCGTGGGTTGCCGCCCCCTTCCATACCACTGCCACCCGAAGCCCTTGTCACGACAGCCAAATCGGGCGCCATGCTCTTCGGGTGATCCCACAAAGATCATGGTTGTCCCCGGCGGCCTGAAGATCAGGAACCACTGCGCATTAAGGAAGCACGTATGGGAACAAGGAGCTCTCCCATGCACCGAGCGAGCAATGCCCAGGGAGATTAGGTCCGCCTTCATCGATGGTGAGCCCATCCTGCAACCTCCCTCCAGTGTCGCGAGAAGAGAGGGAATAGGCCATGATCGACTACCACGCCTTGCGTCCATTATGGGCTTCGGCGTGGTGTCTCTTACGTTGCCCCTCACTGAAATTGAAGCCACGGACGGCCCGACGACGAGCACACCGGAATCGCCACTTCCGGTGCTACCGCCGCACCGCACGTGCACCCTCCTGAGGCTTGCAGGAAGATGAGGACGGATCCTCGTCCCAAAGGAGGCACCACTGCACCTCCCCGGATGAGGACCAAACTCACTCCCCAAGCATCAGCGCGAGCATTCGACATCACCAACCCCAATCTAATGCCTGGGGCCTGGCCCCAGGCTCTTCCCTTCAACATAACCAGCAGAAAGCAGAGGGTGGAGGAGAAGGGATGTGAGGATGAATGCATTCGCTCCTCCCCTGCCCCTCCTTTTATAGGGGGGTCCGGGAAGGGAGCCGATCCCTCGATGGGTAACCGCCACCCTCCTCCACCATTTCAAGAAGACCGGGCCCTTGCCTTGATGCTCTCCCGCACCACGCGCCTCTGTTACCTACCCCACTTGATGCATGCATCATATGTGGCTGAGGATAAGGGTGTGGTGGGGAGAGTGAATTGCTAGTTACTCGCCCATGCGTTAAAGTCATTCACGGGCCATTGCAAGCATGGGCCCACCACGATTGGCTTTACGCGACGTGCGGAAGAAACGAAAAACGGCTCGGGCTCAGATTAATGAAGAAGCAAACAAGATCTCAAGGGGCCAGCCACTTCTACGTCCCTGCCTGTGCGCTGGTTAGGGCCTACCCTGATGATGCCCGGCAGCTCGTTCGGGCCAGGCCCGGGGGCTCCTGTCGGTGCAACAAAACCCTGGGTCCGTTGCCCAGACTATGCACAGGCACAAGAACAAGATTACATCACCAATCAGATTGAAGCACAAGGGACCAGTTCTTCAAAGGAGAGACGGTATACAACTAAGGGAAAAACCTCCCTTGCCGGGCAGGTGAGCCTGGCGAGGGTGGGTTTGCCCTGGAAGCAAGCTTTCGGATCATCTCGTCAGGCCTGCCGGGGCTCACGGAGGCAAACCACTCTGTTGCACCACCTCACAGTGACGCAAGTCATCGATCAGTGTGGTGTCAAGCCACAAAGTGACTAAGTGGCTGTTGTTTGCCACATGGCAGCCACTTCCTACAGAAATACCTCCAAGCGACACCCGTCCTGGGATGGGTTAAGCAAGCAGGCGCGAAGCTGGCGAAATAGCCCGGCAGGGCCTACCGGGCGAGCTATGAAGTGACATTGAGTGGCACATTTAATGCGCTCTGTCATCCTATAGAGTAAGGTAGCACTGTTTGCTATCTAATCAGTATGTAATGACCGATTTTCCACTTTGGTGACCCCTTAATCTATAAAAGCAGGCCCATGACAACTGTAGAAAGGATTCGGACCCCCTCGCAGTCATACGCGCGTAGCTCCACTCGCCCCGAGGCAACCTTGTCGGGCAAGAGTGTTGCGCTTCTCAACCACTTTCCACCATCAATACACCAAAGTAGGAGTAGGGTTTTACGCCTCACGGTGGCCCGGACCTGGGTAAAACTGCCCGTGTGATCTCTGACATGCTGTGTTATGCTTCTCCACTCTTTGTTCAACGTTCCCATCCCCCCGCCGAACCAAAAGGGGCCCTTGGTCCCATAGGTGGTCATGGTTTCCCACGACATCTTTGGCATGCCAGGTAGGGGGGTCACTTTCTCAAACCCGAGAGCGCAAATAGCGTGTCATCTTCATCGCCATTTTCATCACCGAAGGCTCCATCGACTATGGCGCTCAACAAGAAGTCCGGCGTCGCAGCTCACCCGTCCACCTCAAAGGCCCCGCTGCCCGCGGCTGGCAACGCCGCGGGGAACGCGGGGGCGCATGAGGACGTGGGCGCTACGGGGGACGTGGTAGGTGCAGGCGGCGTTGTCACCACCTCCCCCGCGGCCGAAGTAGGAGCAGGAGACACCAGAGAAGAGCAGCACCAACAACATCCCGGCAACCACACTCGACGAGGTACGGGTAGAGATATTATTCCTTTTGTCCCTCTTGGCACGGCCAAGAGGCATAGCCACGGCAGTTACGCTCATCCTGAGGCGAATCGCAATCCTACGGCCGCCCCCGCCGTGGGTGTGGTCGCAGGACATGCACCGCCCCCGGAGCAAAATGGCCTGGCCAATGCCCCTAACGGATTGTTAGCCAGCGCGCGCCATCACCTCATCACCATGCCACCCCGCGTTGGCTCCGGCAGCGGGAGCCGGTGCGACCACCGTAACACCGTCGAGGCAGGCGGCGCTTCGGTCTACATCATCATCACCAATGCCAAGCACCGCTTCGGAGGCCATGGAGCGGGCCCAACTGCTGTTGAGATTTCCGCTAGCAGCTGATCAGATGGATGAGTGGAGAGCCACCATTCAGAGTTTGATTGGCTTTGCCAAGGCTAGTGGCTTACAGCAAGCTGGCCTGTCACGGCCTCCCCAGACGATGACGGCGGCTCGTGCTGCTGGTCATACAGAAGGGGCCACCCTCACGGTACAGTCCCCGCCACGGCAATCAACACGGGGGCCACGAAATCAAGAACCCGATGACGTCTCAATGGCCTCTTCCGACCCTCGAGCACGTCAAGGCCAACGGCAAGCTCCAGAGGACAGGCGGAGAGAAGGCGCGTGCATCGTCGTCGGGTGACGCCGCGACAACCACCGCCGGACCAATGGGTGCGATGGCCCTAATGTCGACGAGTCTGCGCTCGAAGATCGCGAGTGCCTGCCTTTCGAGGTTTGGTGCCCTGCCTTCACTAGTGAGTTGCGGCAAGTCCGTTGGCCATCCGCTCGCACGTTCAAGCTAGAGATACCCAAGAAGTATGATGGGAGACTGAACCCGGCAGAGTTCTTGAGCATCTACACCATCGATGTTCAAGCTGCCGGGGGAAGAGATGAGAAGGTGTTCGCCAACTACTTCTCTTTGGCACTCAAGTCAAATGTGAGGTCTTGGCTGATGCACCTGGCGGAGAACTCCATTTCGACCTGGGCTCACCCGTGCCATGAGTTCATTGGTGCCTTCACGGGCGGCCATCAAGAATCAGGGCTACCCAGTGACTTGCAGCTTCTCCAACAGAAAGAAGGAGAGACTCTATGAAAGTACTTGTAGAGATTCAGCCGAGTCCACAGAAATATCCCAGACATACCCAGCAATATCAAAATGAGTTGTGTAGTATTTAAGCAACCAATTGTTATTCCATTTTCTTACTATATTCCTACCTACTAATTTCTTGTTACCAATACACTTTTCAATTGCCATATTTTAACTAAATATTCCCTGTACTACCACTTCTATCATAAAGCGCCGCCGACAAGGAGACTCTGGAGGTGGAGAACGGGGCTGCCAACAAGCGGAGGCGGGGGGAGCAAGAACCGCAAGCGATTCCAGCAGGCCTAGACTTCATTAGCAGCATCCCCGGTGATATGTTGGCAGTCATCATCTCCAACCTCCCAATCAACTATGGGGCGTGGACAACAGTCATTTCCCAGCAGTGGCGCCCCCTATGGAACTCCACCGCTCTCGACCTCATCGACACCCACGAACTATGCCATCACTGGTACATCGAGGTCCTAAACAAACGGTTTAAAACCCCTTTCCGCGATGGCATTTGGAACCGTCGCCAAGTGAGTGTGGGCGATAGGGGGGGGTCCTTCCCACACGACCTAGAAATCGTCGGGGATAGGCCCTCGTGGGACCCAGGCTGGGGCCGTGTGCGATCGGGCAAGGCATGGAAACCCAATCATTTCCGTAGGTATGTATATCCCACACGGTGAATCCCAGAAATCATTTCCGTAGGTATGTACGTCCCACACGGTGAATCCCAGAAATCATTTCCGTAGGTATGTACATCCCACACGGTGAATCCCGAAATCATTTCGTAGGTATGTTCATCCCACACGGTGAATCCGAAATCATTTCCGTGGGTATGTACATCCACACGGTGAATCTCGGAAAATCATTTCCGTGGGTATGTACATCCTACAGTTCTTTGTGTGGAAGCGTGTGTGCAAGGTGGCCTAACGCATAAACAGTTAAGCTGCGGAAGCCGTGTGTGATTGTTAGTTGATCGAACACGCCTACTTTCTAGAAACCGTGCAGGTTGTGTTCATTGCCCACGGTGTTGTCTGAGTAACCGTTTGCAATAGAAAACCCCAATAAGCAGGGTAATTAGCCTATTATTGATAATCCATGTACTAATCAAACTGATATTTCTTATAAAACCACGGATAGTTCATATCGTATAAAAGCAACCAGGATTTCATAATAGAATTACATCGGATAGCTTGGCTTTTCGATTCGCCATTACACAACAGCACCAAGTTTCACATGCAGCATCAAAACCTTTGGAAAGTAGCATCATACGGTAAATAGGCAGATGAATCTCATCACGGGAAGCGTAAAGCGAAGGCAAATATTGAGCCTTGATGATGTTGAATGTCCTTGCAACTTTAGGCCAGTGGCTATGGATAATTGCCCGCCCAACCTTCGTCCTCTTCAGCAAGACTTCAATATTGTATCGTGGGTATTGAATGAAAACCTTCCTCGCCTCATGACCATGCAGGTGGTTTGAGAGGTAATCATCGGTGAACTGCTTTGAAAAGTACTGAAAACAAAGCTATGCATAAATCGCTGTTGTAAATTTTGAAATGGCGCAAGGGGTAAAAACAAGGTAAAAGAGTTGGTACCATCCTATGGTTGAGTGATGTCTTCTTCATTGTGCAGGCAAAGATCTTGCTGTTATTCGTCGCAAGTTTCTTCATCTTAACAATCTTTTTGAGTTTCTTGACTTGACTGATATTCATGGACACTCATTTCCCCATATGCAAAATGGGTCGAATAGTGGGTCTAAGCCTCTGATAGCAGGACCTACATGTGCAAGACCAAATTGTAAGAAACCTAAATATTAGAATGATTCCTGCAACTGCACAATAATGTGCTATTAGCCAAAGGACCCGGCTTGAACAAATATCGATGGTAAACCGCAGTGTCTCCCATTGTTTCCCTGCAACACACATAAGGAAGATCTTGATCAAGTTAACTGAGAGTTGCCATACTATCAGTAGAATATGTATTGAGTACAGCCAAATTCGATTGGTGTCACATGTATAACAATACAAAATTGTAACCACAGCAAATAAAAATCAAATTGCAGAACTGAACCAAACAGTTAAATGGACAGCAGACCAAATGAACCAAAATAGTTAACTGAGCACGACATTGCAGAATAGAAACATGTACTAGAAGATAAGACCGTTAACAAAACAAAGAGTGCTTGAGAATGATACTACGAAATGTAGCAATTGTTGGACCAAAGTGTTAACTGAACATTACATTTCAGAGGACCAAACTGTTAACTGAACATCAGATTGCATATTAACATTACAGAGGACAAATCACTAGAAGGCACTGGCGGTGGCCTCGTGAAAACATCACGAACTGTATTTTAAAGTACATAACCACGCGGCGGTGTTGATGGTGGCCTCGAAGACGAGGTGTGTCGGATTTCTGGTTCCGGCAGACCCTTGAGGTTCGAACTCTGGGGTGCGCACGAAGATCTTTCCCCTACCAGCTCACGTCTCGAAGTCTCGCAAAGGATCTAGGCTAGAAAGAAGAACACACAAGGGACACGAGATTTATACTGGTTCAGGCCGCCATTGTGGTGTAATACCCTACTCCAGTGTGTGGTGTGGTGGATTGCCTTAGGGGCTGATGATGAATAGTACAAAGGGTGAACAGCCTCGCGAGGGCTATTCTTGAGTTGGTGCGACGAACTACTTGGGTGAGTTCAGTCGCCTCTCTCTCTTGTCTATGCGTGATCTGGATCCTCTCTCTTCTACTGTGGTGGCTAGTCCTATTTATGGAGGGAGGTCCTGGGCCTCTTCCCAAATAATGAGCGGGAAGGGTGCCAACAATTGGCCATTTTGAAGGGGAACATCTAGTACACTTATCCTGACTAAAGTTGGTCTTCGGATGCCAAAGGCTCTGACGATGACACCGTCCTGGGCTCCACGATGACCTCCATCCTGCCATTCTGCTGGTCTTGGTCTTGTTGCACGGAAACGGTAACCTTTGCCTGATGCCTTGGCCTGTGCATGCCCCCTTTGCACCGAAGGGGAAACGAGGACATTGTGCAGGCCGGCGCCCGCCTGGCGCCCGCCTGGTCTCGATTGTCATGGCTTGCGTCACGGGCTCCTCGCGAGGTGCCCTGCCTTGATCTCTCCGCCTCCTCGTGAGCCTGCCTGATGAGGCTGCTCCTGAGGAAGCTTCCTGTCGTCCGCACCGTGAGGCTTGGCCCCTCGCGAGGGTCTTGAGCTTGAGCTGATGAAGCTGGGCTGCAACAGGCGCCCACTTGAGCCACGCCACAGGCCGCAGGCAGGCAAGTCTGGGTACCCCCGTTCCCAGAATGCCGACAGTAGCCCCCGGGCCCAAGGCGCGCCCGGACTTGGCTTAGCAGAGAAGCGAAGAGGCAAGTGCGAAGCGCCGCGGGCCCCAATAGCCTGCGGCCTTGGGTGCTGCGTTGCGGTTGATTGGACGTGGGCGCCTCCGCTTCCCCACGATGCCTCGGCAACTGCATGATTTGACAAGTCCCTGCATGCAAAAATGGGTCATGATTACCTGTGATCGTGGAGGCCGACGGTGGGCCTCCTCCGGCTATATGTATGGAATGGCGCGAGCCCTTCCAGTCCATTCCTTCCCGCTACTCCTTTTCTTCTTCTTCCTCGCCCTTGCTCCACATTACGCCAATAGCGCCAATCCGCCGATTTTCTGCGAAGAAGGAAAGGCCCCGGGAGGTCGATCGCTTCCACCGAATAAGCGGCCTGTCCCCGGCCGCTGCGGCGTGGTCGCATGGCAGGAGACATCGCGGCCCTGGTACAAGCGGCCGCCGCCTGGGTTTCCGCTGCCCTTGTACGCCCGCATCAAGGGCCTTGGAGAAGAAGGCGCCGAGCGACACCGGCGGTGCCGCCGTCGACGCCGACGGGTTACGATGGTGCGCGTCGTTCCTCCTGGAGTCCATGCCGAGGGCTCGTCTCGCGAGCTTGTGCTCCACGCCGCCATGCCTCCTCGATCTTGGATTCGCCTTCCTCCCTCCTTCGCCTTCGAGATG
Organism: Aegilops longissima; assembly: GCA_021605205.1. Taxonomy (NCBI): domain Eukaryota; kingdom Viridiplantae; phylum Streptophyta; class Magnoliopsida; order Poales; family Poaceae; genus Aegilops; species Aegilops longissima. Next base: position 607,171,184 of record CM038682.1, read on the forward strand.
CTGCCTAGTGGGTCCATGGAGCTCTGGCTGCAACATGCTGACTTCAGCACCATTGCGACCGGAGCGGAGGTCGCGGTCATCGCTCCTGGCAAGGTCTACATGACCCGTGGCTGGGGCGAGATCGCCCGGGTCTGCCGGATAGGGGGCGCCCTCATAATTGATCTTGAATATGATGGCGCCTCCTTGATGTTCTTCAAGGTCTTCAATGCGGAAGGACGCCGGCTGGAATGCTGCCCCGAGAAAGGCGGCCGGGGCATCGTCGTGGTGAGGACCAGGCCCGCCAACCGCTTCCCCAGAAGCTCCTCAGGCAACAGCGGAGGTGCCGGGGGGGTCCAGCAACTCTGCCGAGCTTCACGCGACTCCGGAGACGAGCGACGATAGCTACGAGCCCCCGAGCTCGCGTCGCGCTCGGAGCAGGGCGGGTGCTTCAGGCCGCCGGCGCTGCTGATCTGGATGGGGTTGGCACTGGCGCCTGACGGCCCACTGTTGATGGCGTCTCCTGCGGAGGTGCGCGTAGTTAGCGTTCCTTAGGATTAGCACCTTTTGTTCCCTGCGAGGAATCAAAGTACCACCCCACGGGGGTATGTAAGGCGTCGGCTATGTCTTTTGTGAATATTTTATCCTTATTATGAATTGATGTGAGATGCTTGTCCTATCCCCGCTCGGCTCCCCCTTTCTTTCCTCACGAGGGCTTGGTGCTCTCTGTTGTGAGGTCCGGTCCACGAGCGAGCTTCAGCCGTCGCTGGTATGCCAGGTCGCGATGCAAGTGGTCAAGGCTAGGAGGTGAGCGGCCCAAGGTCCAGTAAGAGCCCCTGAGTCGCGATGCTCAGGAGTTCCCCTTTAGCGCTCAAGCAGCCACCGATGGGCAGAACGGCGAACAACGTTGCGTGTGAGCTACACCGAGCAAGGGTTTAGCGCTGAGTCGAATCAGTTTTCGCGTGACTTATCTCGTGGGTTTGGCGTAGTTTTCGTCAAGGTGCCGGGCCTGCGCGGTGGCAGCTAAGGTATTGCTGGGTTAGGTCCCCGTGAGCTTCTTCCCTCTCCCCCGCACTTACCTTGATGCTCTCGTCCTCGAGTCCGGCCCTCGGCGAAGCTCAGCCCCGCTGGTATGTGATCGCGATGCCGTGGGTCAAGGCCGGGGTGAGGGCTGGAGAGCGATGAAAGCCCATGAGTCGCGATGCTCTGGCGCCCCCCCCCCCCTTTTAACGTGCAAGCAGATCGTGCCGGAGATAAGGAGAAAAAGCTCGCGACGTCCCCAGCGTTACTTCTGGAGCGGGTCCTGCATACCAATCATGAGGGGAAAAACGCTCTGTTGTTATGGTTTCCAGCCAACCATTGGTCGCTCCGAGGGAGTGATTGGGGCACTGAGGGCCTGGTGAGGTGGCGCCTTGCGGGGCTGCCGTGGCCAGAGCTGGACCACTCAGATTTATCGACGTTGCAGGGATGGACCCATGCGCAAGTGTCGTGCCAGAGCGAGCGGCTCCAAAGGTAGGTGTCAATCGAGCAGGCGATTAGGTCAAGCATGTTAAGCACGAAGGAGCAAATCCACTTAGATAGATGCAGAAAAAGCAAACGCCACTGGGTCAGGCCCAATCGGCTTGGGGATAATGCAGCCCAAGGGGCGCCCCCATCAAGGTAGGTAAAGAGCATAAGCAAAACGGATACATGCCGCAGGGACGGACCCACGCGACCTGGGAATGATGCAGCCCTGCGGGCGCTCCCAGCTGAAAATGGAACTTCGAAAGATGTCACCTGATATGGTTGAAGATGAAAGGATGCTGAAGCAGCGGACGACGCGCGGTGAGGAGGCCGACCCTCACGAGCTCCCGGGACCTGGATCCTCGGGAGGCTCCGGGGGCACGGGTGGATCTTAGAGGGCCATCTCCATCTCCGCCAGGACCGCGCGATGCCTGACCTCCTGAGCCTCTAGAGTGCTCCTCGGCGAGAGCGACGGAAGCGGCGGCGCGTTCGGCGAGCCGAAGGCATCTGACGTGGCTGAGGTGGACCCTCCTAGCGCCCCCAGCGTGAAGGCGAGGCGCTCTGAGGCAGCGGCTCGGTTGAGCCTGTGCGTCGTCTGCAGATCGCAGCCCGCCATCCTCGCCTGGATGGGGGCTGCAGCAGGGTAGGCGGCGGCTGCCGCGCAGGACTCTTGACTCCTGTAGCTCCTGAGTGTTCCTCGCGATGAACTCCTGAGGGTTTGGCCCTCCTTGCTTCATACCTTCCTGAGGGAAATATGCCTTGAAGCACGCCTCCAAGTGGTGCCCGAGCGCCTCCCTCGTGACCTTGGCAAAGTCGGTGGCTCCCCTAGAAAGAGCCCCGAGCCTTGCCCGAGGAGGGCGCCGGGCGCGCCTTCCTATGCGACAGAGGGTGGCGCCCCTTGGACGGGCGCGGATCCTGACGCAACGCCTCTGGAGGTGCCTGCCTCCTGAGGGTTTGGGCCAGGTGAAGCCTTCTTCTTCTTAGGGACTGCCTCGGGAAGTCTCCCGCTCCTGTGATCTCGGTCTTCGATTGCTGCGGCTTGGAAGGCATGCTCAAGAGAACACACTGCATCCCTTTCCTCACAGGGCACTGTGATGACTCCACCGCTTCCTGGCATCTTGAGGACATCGTAGCCATGGTAAGTCGCTGCCATGAACTTGGCCAGGGCTGGGTATCTGAGGATGGCATTGTATGGCAGGCGAATGTGGGCGACATCAAAGTCAATGAGCTCGGTGCGGTAGTTGTTGTGCTGCCCGAAGGTAACTGGAAGGCGAATCTGCCCTATCGGAATAGTGGAACCATCGGCGACTCCTGAGAAAGGCTTGGTTAGCTGAAGCTGATCATATGGCACTTGGAGATTATTGAATGTCTCGACGGACAGGACGTTGAGTCCCGCTCCGCCATAGATGAGGGTCCTGGTGACTTGCACATTGCTGATGACTGGGGAACAGAGCATCGGGAGGACTTCGGTCGTTGTTGCGCACTTGAGCTGATCCGCTGAGCTGAACATGATAGCGCACGCAGACCACCTGAGAGGGCATGTGGCCTCAAGCTTGGGGAGGACTGTGTTCACCTCGTGAGCAAACTGCTTGAAGATGCGCTGAGAGGCTGGGGCCTAAGCACCGCCCTGGATGCAAACGATTGCGCGCGGCTCCTGGAAGCCCCCAGCCCCCTCGTCCTTATGATGGTCTTCATTCCTCCTCGGCGGTGGTGGCAGAGGAGGGAGGCCTGCGTTGCCTTAGGGCGGTCCTCACGAGGCTGATCCCTCCAACCTCCCTCGCAAGGCTGGTCCTGCCAGCGGTCCTCGCAAGGTCGGTCACGCCACCCTTGGCGAGGGCCATGGTCTTCCCATCGTCCCCCGCCTCTTCCTCCTCCTCGGCCATAGCCTCGGTTGCTGCGCTCGGGGCATCGGCCGATGCGCCCATCTCGCACAGCCCTGAGCTCTTGGCATTCGTTGGTGTTGTGGGTGTGGAGGTCATGGTACACGCAGTACCGGCTGCCCTTGGATGAATCAGGCTGATCCCTGCCTCGCTTGGTGTCTGGCTCCACTGCGAGCACAGCAGCTCCCTTATGCTTCACGTCCTTGACCTTGGGCTTCTTCTCTTCTGGATCGGCAGCCGGAAGCTCGAGGAGGGAGAGGCACCCTTCCTCAGCCCTGGCGCACTTGGTCGCCAAGTTGAACAGCTCCAGGGATGTGCACAGGTCTTCATGGATTGCTAGCTCCTCTTTCATCTTGATGTCGCGCACGCCATCGGAGAAGGCTGAGATGATGGCTTCCTCAGTCACCCTGGGGATCCTGAGGCGGGCATTGTTGAAGTGCTGGATGTACTTCTGCAAGGTCTCTCCTGGTTGTTGCTTGATGTGGCGTAGGTCACACATGGCCGGGGGCCGGTCGTGAGTGCCTTGGAAGTTGGCGATGAAGCGGGTGCGCATCTCGTCCCAGGAGGAGATCGTGCCAGGAGCCAGGTTCAGGAGCCAGGTGCGGGCACCATCCTTGAGCGCCATGGGAAACCAGTTCGCCATGACCTTTTCGTCCCGCTAAGCGGCCGATGCCAGCTCGTGAGAGCTGGAGGAACTCCACGAAGTGCGCGTCGTCAGTGGCGAGGAGGCAGGTCGGCTTGAACTTGCGGGCCATGCGGCGCCACGCAGCTGGGCGGTGAAGGCGCGACAGACTGCGGTGGCCACCGGGCTCTCTGCGATGCGGGGCTTGCTCTGAGGGATTCCAGCGTCGCTGCTCGAGCACAGCGGGGTCTTGACGTAGTGGCGCAGGGATGCGGTCATGGCGCACCGGTGCTGGGAGCGCGCGGGCACCTTCTTGGGGATGAGGGATTTCTTGGCAACTCCTTTCTTGTCGCGCAGGCGCCAGACGCGGAGGGTCTCATCCTGGGGCCGCGCGCCTTGGAGCCAGGGCACCTTCTTGGGGAGGAGGTGGCGGAGGCACCTCCTGATCCTCGCCTCCTGCGCCGGATGGAGGGAGAGGCAGCGTGAGGGATGGCATAGGAGAGCCCCCTGCGGCGCTGACGAGCTCGGTGATGCGGGTGAGCTAGTCCTCGTAGAGGTCGTCGACGGGACGGTAGTGCAGGAGCTCACGCGCCAGGAGCAGCGCAGCGTGCGCGTCCGTGGGGGCGCGACGGGCGTGGGACGACGAACCAGCTGGAGTCAGCGACGGGGTGGCAGTGCGGCCTTCCCGCGCGCCGAAGGATCTGGGGCGAGGCCTGCTGCTCGTTCCCGCTGGGCGGTGGCGGCGTTGGCGGCAAGCGACGAGGAACGGCGAAGCGACCGCCGGCAGGCGCCCGTCTGGGCAACGCAGGTGGCGAGAGCAGCCCGACGCTCGGCGCGGGCTCGGCGAGCGTCAGCCATGGACACGATGGAAGATCACACGCGACCAGTGGAAGAAAGATTCTGGTGCACCCCTACCTGGCGCGCCAAATGTCGTATTTCGGGTTCCGGCAGACCCTTGAGGTTCGAACTCTAGCGTGCACACGAAGATCTTTCCCCTACCAGCTCACGTCTCGAAGTCTCGCAAAGGATCTAGGCTAGAAAGAAGAACACACAAGGGACACGAGATTTATACTGGTTCAGGCCACCATTGTGGTGTAATACCCTACTCCAGTGTGTGGTGTGGTGGATTGCCTCAGGGGCTGATGATGAATAGTACAAAGGGTGAACAACCTCGCGAGGGCTGGTCTTGAGCTGGTGCGACGAACTGCTTGGGTGAGTTCAGTCGCCTCTCTCTCTCGTCTATGCGTGATCTGGATCCTCTCTCTTCTACTGTGGTAGCTAGTCCTATTTATGGAGGGAGGCCCTTAGCCTCTTCCCAAATAATGAGCGGGAAGGGCGCCAACAATTGGCCATTTTGAAGGGGAACATCTAGTACACTTATCCTGACTAAAGTTGGTCTTCGGCTGCCAAAGGCTCTGACGATGACGCTGTCCTGGGCTCCACGATGACCTCCATCCTGCCGTTCTGCTGGTCTTGGTCTTGTTGCACCGAAACAGTAACCTTTGCCTGATGCCTTGGACTGTGCTTGCCACCTTTGCACCGAAGGGGAAACAAGGACACTGTGCAGGCCAGCGCCCGCCTGGTCTCGATCATCATGGCTTGCGTCACGGGCTCCTCGCGAGGTGCCCTGCCTTGATCTCTTTGCCTCCTCGCGAGCCTGCCTGATGAGGCTGCTCCTGAGGAAGCTTCCTGTCGTCCGCCCCGCGAGGCTTGGCCCCTCGCGAGGGTCTTGAGCTTGAGCTGATGAAGCTGGGCTGCACCGGGCCCCCACTTGAGCCACGCCGCAGGCCGCAGGCAGGCAACTCTAGGGACCCCCGTTCCCAGAACGCCGACAAGGTGCTTCACCAAGATCTGGCGGTTGACACGCATGTCAGCCATAGCGACCTCATTCGCGCATGCGGCCGCATGCTACTCAGCTCCGTGTTATATTGCGTGTAAAATGGCTGTGGGCGGCGCTTAATTGGAGGAGGGGGCAGTGATTTCGGTGGAAGGTGTCACTCTGTCAGTCGGGGCATGGGGGACGGGAAAGGAGGGGGATGGTGTGGGTGGGGTGTGGATTACCTGACTATATCGACGAGGCCGCGCGGCAAGAAGAAGGGTCGGCGCGAGGAGGCCGCGCGACAAGAAGAAGGGTCACCGGTGAGGAGGCGGCACTGCAAGAAGAAGGGTCGCCGGCGAGGAAGCGGCGCTGCAAGAAGAAGGGTAGCCGGCGAGAAGGCGGCGCTGCAAGAAGAAGGGTCGCCGGCGAGGAGGCTGAGCTGCCAGTAAGCAGCAGTGAAGGTTTGAACTTGGAAAGCAAGGAGGAACAGTGGAAATGTGCCTTTTGGTAGGAGGGACGGGGCGGGGAGATAGATATTTCCGCGGTGGCAAAAAAATTTCGCTCCGTGCCACGAGAAACTGGCGCCAAGTGTGGTTCAAGCGGGGGCGGTCGACTACAGATAACGAGGCTTCCTGCGTAAGCCAGACAAGACGGTGCGCCAAGATATTTTATATCGCATCCTACATGATTCTTTCTAGTAAAATGTTTGTGGTATACCTGATTTTTTTCATTATGTTTTGAAAGGCAAAATGGTGTTACGGAGGGAAAGGATGGGGCTTGAATTGCTAGAACATTTACGTACAATGACCATGCAACTAGTACATGAGTGTCGTGTTTAAATTTGGAATTATTCCGGGTTCGTTTGGCATTTTTATGCATTAATTGAGTTTCTGGGCATTTAATGTGCATAATTCAAATTTGAACTACAAGCACATGCTCCAATGCACCAAAATTTGCTGAAAAATCACATGTGTGTCTTTAGGTGAATTTGTAGGTCCCATGCAAGAAATGGGAATAAAATCCAAACATCTGGGTGTCGTGGCTCAGCCGGAATGATTGAGAAACTTGGTTCTTTAATTCCTGTAAATCCAAAACACGGCTGAAAATCATGAAGCTTGGCATGGTGTCATGACATGGCACCAACATGCTGCAGTAAAATTTTTGGCCGAATCAGGACAAGCTTTGGTGTAAGCTTCTTGCAAACTGGAGCTTCCCTCAAGAAGGCGCCTGGTTCCGAGAGGGAACGTGTCACCTCCGTGTGCGAAATGACATACGTACACTGCCTTCTCCCGCCTTAATTTATTTACACAGGCAGATTAGACCAAATAGAAGTATCCTGCTAAATTTTGGAATTATTCCGTGTTCGTTTGGCCTTTTTTATACATTAATTGAGTTTCTGGGCATTTAATGTGCATAATTCAAATTTGAACTACAAGCACGTGCTCCAATGCACCATAGTTGTTTGAAAAATCACATGTGTGTCCTTGGGTGAATTTCTAGGTCCCATGCAAGAGATGGGAGTGAAATTCAAACATCTGGGTGTCGTGGCTCGGCCGGAAAGATTGAGAAACTTGGTTTTTTAATTCCTGTAATTCCAAAACACGCCTGAAAATCATGAAACTTGGCATGGTGTCATGACATGGCACGAACATGTTGCGGTAATTTTTTTGCCCGAATTGGGACAAGCTTTGGTGTAAGCTTCTTGCAAACCGGAGCTTTCCTCAAGAAGGCTCCTGGTTCCGAGAGGAAACGTGTCACCTCCGTGTGCGAAACGACATACGTACACTGCCTTCTCCCGCCTTAATCTTTTCGCACATCTAGATTAGACAAAATAGAAGTACCGTGCTAAATTTTGGAATTATTCTGGGCTCGTTTCGCCTTTTTTATACATTCATTGAGTTTTTGGGCATTTAATGCGCATAAATCAAATTTGAACTACAAGCACAGGCTCCAGTGCACCAAAGTTGTTTGAAAAATCACATGTGTGTACTTGGGTGAATTTCTAGGTCCCATGCAAGAGATTGGAGTGAAATTCAAACATCTGGGCGTCGTGGCTCGGCCGGAAAGATTGAGAAACTTGGTTTTTTAATTCCTGTAATTCCAAAACACGCCTGAAAATCATGAAACTTGGCATGGTCTCATAACATGGCACCAACATGTTGTGGTAATTTTTCTGTCCGATTTGCGAAGGCCCACACATTAACAATCAACAAAGTCAATTTGGAACAAGTGTTGTCACATTACAAATCGGAAACACAAGTATTATTGAAACCATGGGCGTTCGACTTACCAATTACGTGCGGCCACGCGTCCCCTTTTTCTATTGGCTAGGATGTGTCCTGCGGGGTAGCTATTTGAGTACGGGAGGCATGCGATCAGACCCCTGCGCGTGCTCATCGGGAGCAGAGCCCTTTGACCGCTACCCGCCATGCACCTCCCTCCCAACGTCTCCATTAATGGCGCTAGAGCACCTGTTCTACGGCGTGGCTATATGTCTCACTAGACTGATATTTAAGAGAGAAAAATGAAAATCTGAAAAGAAAGTTTTGCACGGATCTTGATGTAAGATCCGACGGACCTATATAGCATCGACTGCGACTTATAGTAAGCATGATGAATATAAGGACGATGATAGTGGATAATAATTGTAAAAAAGCCACATGCGGCAACGCCCAAATACACAAGGGCAAAAGAAGAAGGAAGACAACGATCTGGCTCGCTGATCTCTACTTTCTTGATGCGTTACTGCAGGCCGTAGGAACTAGTCTCCGTGGTGAGCGGCGATGAGCTCTTTCTTGTCCTCAAGATGCTGCAGGACATGTTGGCTGCTTTCGCGGCGAGGAGGGACATCTCTCGTGCTCTCGCTTCTAGGCTCGCCTCTCCCTGGTGGAAATCTGTCGACCCAGAACTCACGCTAGCCATGGCGGACGCAAGGGAACAATGATGAATGACTTGTTTGTTTTTGACTTTTTGTGGATGAGGAGTTGAGGAGGAATGTGCAGTCATCTTGGAGTAGTAGTATTTATAACCGCATAGTAATACGCTCCTATGTAGGAAACCGTTTAGGTTTTGATTGGTGTGAACAGGTTTGCAATTTGGAATGTGACGTGACGCGGCCTCCCTGTTCTTCTAAAAAAATTGTGACGGGACGCATGCTCAAACTTTACTGACGCTTATAAGTGCGGCACTATTCCCGGAAGGTGTAACGTGGGAACGTACGCCTTCTCGTCCGCGTACGTGGTGTTTGCACCATAGGGTGCACCGCAATAGGCAATGTCAGCACACGTCTTGTTCCAACAATCGTGCGCGCTCGTTATTACCATCGTGCGTGCTTCTTTTAATTAGAATGGGTGTGCCCGTCTAGCGCACACGCATTGACCTATCTAACCGTTTCAGTTTGTTGTGGCTAATCGCAACCAGTTCATGTAACAGCCTGGTTTTTGGCCCTTTTATTTTTCTTTTAGTTTAATTGGTTTTTGCTCTGTTTTTCTTTTTGGAGTGGTTCTGTGGCCTTGCCACCAGGGAAATCATCTTTATTTCCTATCCCAAGTGACTCATGATCCTCAAAACCTTGCCAAGATCATGTCACTTCACTCCTTGACCAAACCCTAAAATCTTTTTCTAGGGAATATTCCTTTTTCTATTAAAGGAATAACCCTCTCTACCCTAGGTTGTGAAGCAACCTATAATTCTGTCCATCCAAAAATTCCCAAATAATTCTCATAATTCCTTTGGGTCATATGTTGCTCAAATATGCCCATACTTTCCTGTCCTAGCCCAAGAATAGTTCCCCAATAATTATTCTTCCTTTCTGTCCAGAGTGGAACTTTGTGAAGGAAGTGTCATTTATCTTATCTTGTTTGCTCCCAAACTTGTTGGGAATTATTTTATGTCCAAATAATTGCCACATGCCAAAATTCAACTTTGTTTTCCTAGCCAATCTTCCTCAGTGATTTTTCAAAGTTTCTGTCAAACAGAAGCCACTGTGAAGGAAGTACTAGCTAGGAGAATCCAAATGAGTTGAAATTTTGCGTGCCTCTTCTTGTGCTCATATTATCTCACTCCTACAAATTTCAGCCCCATCCAATCATCTATGTGAGCATAAGATCAAATCTTTGCTTCTGGCAAAATTTTAAGGTTGTGAAGCAAGTGCATTTTATATTGCTTCAAAAATCCTAATAAATTACTAGATCATGCTCCTACCTGTATAACATCTCTCCACCCAATTTGGAATCATTTCACTGAGCCATTTGTTCACCAAAATTCTTGCAAGATTCTGGTCAGTGAAGATAGCTGTGAAGGAAGTACCATTTTGGTGAATCCAATTGGTATGAAATTTTTACAGCTTCTTACTATGACCAAATCACTAAGCCTTGCCAAATTTGAGCTCAAGTGGCATCACCATGTGAGTGCTTCTTCCTGTTGTTGCTTCTGGACAAGTTTATGTGGTTGTTAAGCAACTATATTAAATACTGGTTCAAATCATCTCAAACTTACCAGGATGAAAGTCCTTCTTAACCTAAACCTTGCAGACAACTCCATTGCTCCCAATCACTTCCTTGTTGATCAGCAGTACACGATAAAGTTTACTGTAGTAAACTTCAGAGGTTGCTTACCGTTTTACCAGAGAAGTTTTCATCGATCTACCGCCGAAGTTGAAACCTCCCCTGGATGAACTTACCACTAGACAACGTTTGCAAACCTTTGGCACCTTCTCCTCGCCAGCTCGCGCGGTCACCACCTCTCTGGCATGCCATGGCCTCGTCCAGGATGGTTTCTTGCTCGGGCCCCTCTCCCTCTCGTCGTCTACGCGCTCGTGAGCATGTCCAACAGCTTCACCGCGTCGTCGCCGTCCTCCTGGAGCCATATCCCCCTCTGTAAGCCCTCCGTCAGTGCTCGCCGCCGCGCGCCCATGGGCGCACTATGGCCGACTGAGCATTAATGGCGTTGCGGCGTCTTCCTCCTCTGCGCCCTCAGCCCCTCATGCCATGTGCACCACTGTCGATTGTCCGCTCCTCTCTCGTCGCGTTCCCGCACCTCCCCGTGATCGTTGCCGTCGCCAGAGCCTTGGCCGAGCGCGAGCAGCGGCACCCGAGGCCGTGCCTTCGCCCCGACTATATATATATAGCCCTCCCCGCGGCCTCCCGAGATCACATTCGACCTCACCATAGTCCTCTGACCCCACCTCACCTCTTCCCCGAGCACCGGAAACCCTCTGCTCGTCCTCCGTCCGCCATGGCCACCGCGGTGCTCCGGCTAAATTCGAATGAGCCGAGCCTCCTCACTCTATTCTGCCACCACCACTCTCTTCCCCACTCCTCAGTGCATCTCTTCCACCCCTCGCCCACTCGCCGGAGTAGCAGAAGCCTCCGTCTTCAAGTCCAACCGCCGTCGGAGCCACCTCTGTTCCCCTCTCCTCGCGGTCGTCCCGCCCCTCCCCGGTGCCGGCTGACCTTGGGGACGGGTGCGGCCGGTCCTCCCGAGCCCACCGGTGGCGTCACCCTCGCCGGAGACGGCTGGTGTCGGTGTACAAAAAGAGGGGCACGCTTTTTGTACCCCTTTACCTGTGCACGGGCAGTCAGAGCTGCGCCGACGACCACACCAAGCAAAACAGGGGAGGTGAGCCAAGGTAAGACCGAAGCCCAAGACAATCAAAGCAACGCCAAGGCCAAGACCACAAAGAGCAGAGGGACGAAGCAGGTTCCCCCGGCAAGACCTTTGTCGGGCAGCCTCAGCGGCCCCGGCAAGACCCTTGCCAGGACAGCTTGCCCCACACCAACAGAGCAAGCCACCCTTGAGCCCACAATCCCCAACACCATCATCCACGTGGGGCCAGGGCTCGGGAGGCACCTCCGTGGTGGCATGCAGATCTTTGTGAAGACATATTCAAGATCAGATGAGGATTAGAAGACGACGATCCTCGGCAAGATCCTTGCCGAGGAAGGCTACAAAACCCCGGCAAGACCTTTGCTGGGGGGCGACAACGATGCTGCGGCAAGACCCTTCTTTGGGCCACACAGCAAGACCCTTGCCGGGCCACCTGGCAAGGCCCTCACCAAGGACGCCAGCGGGACCACCGCCAGGCCCGCGCCAACCAAGCTTCCACCGGCGTTCCCGTGCAGCTGCCAGCCCAACCAGCTGGGCGAGCACCTGCGTGGCAACATGCAGCTCCCAGGCCAACTCATCAAGCGCCTGCGTGGCGGCATGCAGATCTTCGTGAAGGCTCCACCACCGTGCCACCCAGCTGCCTGCTTGCCTACATGGCACCGCACGCATCACTGCTACGTCTTGAGCTTGCGTTGGTTTTCCCCGACACTACAAGAAATATGTCAACTAGTGACCTTCTGTCAGTGACCCTGGAAGAATTGGTCATAGATCTATGACCATTTCAGACCAATTGGTCAAAAGCTGTTCGGGGGGCTCCAAACCCTAAACTATAACGACCATTTTGGTCAGAAAGGTCGTAATTTCCTTACACGAAATGGTCATAAAGTAGATAGCACTGCTCCGCTGCCTTATTTCTAGCTGATCATGACCAATATAGATGGTCATAACCTTGTAAATTGTGGTGGGTTGTTATGACTAGGCGCCACCTCATCGATTTGCCTATGTGTCATGTCCATGTGGCAGTTTTGCCCTAGGTTGTGAAGCAACCTATATTTCTATCATTCCCAAAATTCCCAAAAAATCTCATAAATTCTTTGGGTCATATATTAATCAAATATGTAAAAACCTCCCTTGCCTAGTTCAAAATAATTCAAAAATATTCATTTTCCTATTCTGATCAGAAAACACTTTGTGAAGGAAGACTTTGGCATGTCCAAATGGTATCCATTTTCTACAGTGCTTTCCTCTACCCAAATAACCATCCTCCACCAAATGCCAGCTCAATCCATTCATTATTTTGAGCCGAGCTTCAACATTCGTATTTATGTCTAGTGTGGTAGTTTGCAAAGCAAGTACCACCTAGGCTCCTCCTTTTGAGCTGAAAATTTGTGAAGACGGTCTTCTTAGTAACTGATCATCCTCAGCCAAAACTCACGCCCATTAGCCATGTACATTTCCCGTACTGCTAATCAAACACTTGGCTGCTATTTCATGTTTGAGCATCAATCGGTCTCCTCGTGAGAATCTTATGTTGTAATTTTCTCCCTAGCACCTACCTGGGGAGTGCCCAACCCACTAGACATGCCTAGGCTTCCCAGAACACATGGCACGCCAGTCACGTGGTGACCACGCGGTGAGCATCTTGAGTTCTGGCGCTCTAGAGTTGGGGGCCTCGTCCACCGCCCAAACCTCGACGTATCACCAACAAACCATGTATTTATGATTAAATAGGTACTTATGTAACAATAAATGATTTTTGGAAAAAATAAATAGTAAACTATGAGGCAGCTGCAGTTCAAATTTGACCCGCTTCCAGCTGAATCGGCAGGAATTTGTCGTTTTCACCAGAGGTGGATCAGAACTTTTGACACCCAACCATTTTGTCAATTGTGCATTAAATATGGCCTAGTATTTTAGAAAATTGATTTGGTCCAATTTTGCAACAAATATATGGTAGGTCCTTCACAAAAAAAACTCATTTCGGGCACTCAGAAAATGGAAAATGTATTTTCCGTGCAAAGAAAATGAAAACTCCCTTAGGCAGCATTTTTTGCAATTCCAAGATGCACCCTCGTGCACAATATGAGATCATTTGAACAAACTATGCCAAGAATGTGGCCATAAGATTGATCATTTGGCTTGAAAGCCATGAATCTTCACGCATGATTGCTCATTTCTGAGAACACTTTTTTAAAATAATTGCCGTATTAAAAGTTTATTATTTTTCCTGGAAACATGGTCACATATAATGACACAATGTGAAGGTTTTCCAATTTTTTGATTTTTTCTGAATTTTTTATGCCCGTTTCAAAATGCGGTCAAAATGGCGGGCTTGACCATTCCTAGCTAGTGGTTGAATCTTGGAATTTTTTTTGGTGTCTCTCTGATTAAATAGATACTTATGTACCTAGAAATGATTTTTGGAAAAAATTAAAGAGCAAACTATGAGGCAGCTGCAGTTCAAATTTGACCCGCTTCCAGCTGAATCGGCGGGAATTTGTCTTTTTCACGAGAGGTGGATCAAAAAATTTACACCCAAATATTTGGTCAATTGTGCATTAAATATGTCCTAGTATTTTAGAAAATTGATTTGGTAAAATTTTGTAACAAATATATGCTAGGTCCTTCACAAAAAAACCTCATTTCGGGCACTCGGAAAATAGAAAATGAATTTTCCGTGCAAAGAAAATGAAAACCTTAGGCAACATTGCTTGGAATTCCAAGATGCACCCTTGTGCACAATATGAGATCATTTGAAAAAACTATGCCATGAATGTGGCCATAAGAGTGATCATTTGGCTTGAAAGCCATGAATCTTCACACGTGATAGCTCATTTCTGAGAACACTTTTTTAAAATAATTACCGTATTACAAGTTAATAATTTTTGCTGGTAACTTGGCCACATATGATGACACAATCCAGATGTTTTCCAATTTTTTGAATTTTTTTGAATTTGTTATGCCCATTTCCAAATGTGGTCAAAACGGCAGGCATGACCGTTCCTAGCTAGTGGTTGAATCTTGGAATTTTTTGGTGTTTCTCTGATTAAATAGATACTTATGTACCTAGAAATGATTTTTGGAAATATTAAAGAGCAAACTATGAGGCAGTTGCAGTTCAAATTTGACCCGCTTCCAGCTGAATCGGCGGGAATTTGTCTTTTTCACGAGAGGTGGATCAAAACTTTTTACACCCAACCATTTGGTCAATTGTTCATTAAATATGTCCTAGTATTTTAGAAAATTGATTTGGTTCAATTTTGCAACAAATATATGGTAGGTCCTTCACAAAGAAACCTCATTTCCGGCACTCGAAAAATAGAAAATGAATTTTTCGTGCAAAGAAAATGAAAAATCCCTTAGGCAACATTGTTTGGAATTCCAAGATGCACCCTTGTGCACAATATGAGATCATTTGAACAAACTATGCCATGAATGAGGCCATAAGAGTGATCATTTGGCTTGAAAGCCATGAATCTTCACGCATGGTAGCTCATTTCTGAGAACACTTTTTTAAAATAATTACCGTATTACAAGTTTATTATTTTTTCTGGTAACTTGGTCGCATATTATGACACAACGCGAAGGTTTTGCATTTTTTTGATTTTTTTTATTTTTTATGCCCGTTTCAAAATGCGGTCGAAACGGCAGGCATGACCGTTCATAGCTAGGGGTTGAATCTTGCCAAAATTTTGTTGGATCTCTGATTAAATAGATACTTATTTACCTAAAATGATTTTGTAAAAATCATGAGCGAACTATGAGGCACCTCTAGTTCACATTTGACCGCTTCACTCAATCGGCATAGTTTTGTCTTTTTCACGAGAGGTGGATTGAAACCTTTTGGCACCCAACCATTTGGTAAATTATGCATTGAATATGGACTAATATTTTATAAAAATAATTTGGTCCAATTTTGCAACAAAATTTTGGTACGTCATTCACAAAAAAAACTCATTTTGGACACTCAAAAAATGGAAAACAAAATTTTTGTGCAAAGAAAATGAAAAATTCCTTGGTCAACATTGTTTGTCATTCAAGATACAAACTTGTGCACAATGTGAGACCATTTTTTTATTTTTTTTCATGTGTAAAAGTAGAAGAAAAACAAAAGAAAATACACAAATCACATATACTCTATTCCCATTGGTGCAGTTGGTTTGACACGGATTGATGACATGGCGCCCATCCATCCATGCATCATCCCATCCATCCATCCATTTATCTATAGAGAAAAAAAGAAAAAAGAAAATGAAAAGGGGAAACCCCATAGACCCACCCACCCCGATCCATCCCTCCTCTCGTCTCCCACCCACCCCCGATCACATCCCTCCCAAACCCTAACCCGCACCCGCACTCCTCCTTCCTCGGCTCCTCGCCGCCGCCACCTCCTCCCCGTCCCTCAGCGGCGCCCACCGCGTCACCTGCCGGCCGCCCTTGCGGGTGGCTGCGTCTACGGCAAAGACGGAGGCTGCGGTCGGTCGTATCCCTATCCGCCTCTCTCCCTAACGCCAGACCCAATCCGCCGCCGTCCTCTTCTCCAGTCGCACTGGCGACCTCCAACCTCATCGCCGGCAGCCCCTCCCCTTTCCTCCTAGATCGACTCGAGCTGCTCATGTCGTGGCCAGATCTGGTAGGAACTCCCTCCCTCCCACCTCGGTCCGCATCCCGATAGTGATGGCGCAGTCCGGCAATGGCGATGCTGCTCCGATCAGCACCCAGCCTACGGTGGTAAGGGATCTCGTCCCGAGATTTGTTTTTGGTTTTTATTAATTTCCTTGTGTTTTGGGGCTGATCTGTGGTTTGTTGGCGCGCGCGCAGGAGGAGGTGACGGTGGAGAGGACGCCCGAGGAGGAGGCGGCCAGGCTAAGGTACCTCGAGTTCGTGCAGCAGACGGCGGCGCAGGCGGTAGTGCTGGCGGCCACGGCCTACGCCTACGCCAAGCAGGACGCCGGCCCGCTCCGCCCCGGCGTCGACCACGTCAAGGGGACGGTCAAGGCCGTCGTCGGCCCTGTCTACGACCGCTACCACGCCGTGCCGCTCGATCTCCTAAAGTTCCTCGACCGCAAGGTGAGAACGATTGAGAAACTCAACTTGATTTCTTAGTTGTATGCAAGGATTGATTATCTGATCCAGTTCCTGGGTTGTCGCTTGTCGCCACGGGAGTACCTGCTTGTTCTCTGCTCCTGATTTCACATCGCATCTGCATAGTGCTATAAGTCATTATGCCGATGAAACGGCTTGTCTGATCTTATGGTGGATTGGTTTGTCCTGATTATCTAGTTTGTGAAGTAGTACGGATGATGTCCTAATAGTTTTGATACCTAGAAATCAAGGTGTTTCCCCATCTGTTGATCACAAACCATCTCTGAACACCAGAGAAACCGACTTGTTAGGCACTAATTATAATTTGTTGTTGGCAGCTGTCTGCTTCATTTTCTATCTGTATATTGTTGGATTGTACTAGAATTTAGTTGGTACGGGGCAAAATTTAGTTGATGTTAATTGAGCTTCTCATATTTTGCTTGCATCTATCTAGGGAAATCGAAATGGATTGGCTGCAACTCTCCCATCAATCAATTTATGCATGTGGTTGCGTGAGAGATATCCTGTTACAAAACAAATATCATAATAATATGGCCATTTGAGTTTAATTGTGGCTTGTTCTTGCAACTGATTTATTGGTCAGTGTGAGGCAAGCATTATGCAGTGTCAACTGTTCATTCATTTACTGATTTGAGTTTAATAAAATGTCGCCAGGAAGAAGCTGCTGTTGCAGGTTTATGGCACTTGCAGGGACAACACAAATTCCATCTGTTTTTTTTTTGTTCTTTGTTTTGATTGATGTGCGCCCATTACCAATTCCTGAGGATGATTTGTGTTCCTCATGGCGATTAGTCTCGGACGCTACAAGCTATTCTCTGTTGTGTGGTATATCCTGATTGGTGGCATTCTATGTGCCAACTTATCCTGGAAATGACACATACATTCATATGCAGTCCTCTGTTATTTTTCTTTTCTCTGTGTTAAATGATCTAAATGTGCGGACCAAATGATCTCATAGTTTGAATGCACCATAGTTTTGCATAACCTCGGTACATTTACATGCACACGCATACACATTTGACTGCCAAGTGTTTGAATTATTGGAATGTGGGGGTTGGTCTGTTTATTCCCATGTTCTTCAGTTTTGTGTATTTAGACTGTAACTCTTAAGATATCATTGTAGCTGTAATAGACTGCAAGTTACCAGCAGATTGTAATGGCAGTCTAATTATCACTTTAATTTTCTCCCAAATGACTGTAAGTGGACTGTACGTTGTGACACCACTGATGCCAGACCTACAAACAGTAGTTTGATGGATCTATAGGTTTTTTTTTGTTGTGGTATTACGATAGTTGTAGCTCACATGTTTGAAACCATGTCCAGTTCCAACCCGATTGGGATTGGCCTTTTAGCAACATGGATTTACCAAGTTGGGATGTTGGGATAGTTGGATTTGTTGTCTCTTGTAGCACCAAATGCTAGTATGTGTTTGACTAAAGTCATCAAATAGTTAACTCACTGTGAGATGTCCACACTTGTTTTGTTAACAAACATGAACTGTTAAGTCATCTATTCCTGGCTGTTGCTTTTGTTCAGTATATACATGTACTTTCTGTTCTTTTGTTCTATTCACTGTGTGAGTATAGTTTCTTGTTGGCACCAAGGTGTTTGAGATGGTCTTCCTGTTGGTGCATGAGGAAGAGGAAGTGAAGTCATTGATTTGTCCACCGAGGAAGAGGAAGCGTGAAGTCTTTGATTTGTCCAGAGGGTAAGTCCTCGGTCTGTCCCACTCTTCCTTTGCTATGTGATTGTGACCTCCATGTGTTATCTACTTATCTGGACACTTTGGTTCATATACTATTCTTGTGATTTTCCAATGCTATGTCAAAAAATGAATATGTAACCTTTAATGAATTCAATGTATGATCGTGATGAGAACGAATGAATGAATGATATCATACCAACTTGTTTTTGCCCTTGATCAGTATCATTTGTGGTAGCTCCTAAGCAACATGATCTTTTTCTTGCTCCGAGATCCCAAGTGTGGTGTTGTACTTTTGTTGTGCTTGATTGATGTCCTGCTAGCTGCTACTATTAATTGTTACTGCCATGATGTTAACACTGCTTACAATATGTTCTGCGCCTTAATTCTAGTAGTATTTGTTGTCAAAAGCATGATTGTATTGTGAGCCATCAATTTCTTAGAGTCTTCTAGAGCTTGCTGGTATTTACTTTTTTCCACCAATATAATATTTGCTAATATTTACTCATGGTTGCTACTGTTATCCGTGCCCTCATGCATTAGCTGCTTGTGTATTTGTTTATTATTTTGTTCAATATTCTTTTCCTAGCTGTTGTACGTTTGAGGATATTGCTTTCATTCTGAATTCACAGCCATGATTATGATCGTTTCCTGTCTTTTACAGGAGCTCCAGGCTCAAGAAGTTGGAAAAAGGGAACGCTTCATCTTTGTAGCTAATTATATGTTCCTGGATGATGTGAATGGCTGTTATAGTATTTCTTAGCAGCACTTTTGTAGTTGTTCTAAATTCCTGGATGATGTGAACTATGGCATGATTGTAATATATATAATATACTCATTTTGGTCGCCATTTATGAAAATTTGTGTGATTGGGGCTCTCTGGACCAAAATACTGGTTACTTTATTGTTGATATGTCGGAAATGAAACATATACTATTTGGGCCCTAAAAAGGCCACAAATCAAACAATTCAGGAAAAATGAACAAAATTACTAAAAGAATCAATTGTGAAAAGGCGATGGCCAAGTAAATAAAAAGGCTTAGGCCCAAAAACGAAATAGATCACAAAAAGGCCATGATCCATGAAATAAAAGGCTAAAATGTTGGGCCAGACCCATGTAGCTACCGAAAATAAACAGAAAAAATATATGTTAAAAAGGCTGAATTAATGGGGTCGGCCCATGTAAAACACCGAATTGGACCGGGCTGATTCTTGTGCCACATCAGATTGCCACGTCGGATGCCTACGTGGCCTGGGGAGGCTGCTAGTGACCAAAACAAAACAATAGGCATATTTTGGTCGTAAACGTCCATGAACTTCTTACAGAGAAGGTCGTTAATTTCAGTTTACGACCGCCAGCTTTTGACCTTCTGTTTTTGGTCAAAAAAAGGTCGCAAATGAAAAACAATCGCCTTACAGTGACCAATAGTCAAGGTCACAAGTTGACATATTTCTTGTAGTGCGAAGAGGAGAGGATGATGCAGCACAGTAGCGTAAGTATTTCCCTCAGTTTTTGAGAACCAAGGTATCAATCCAGTAGGAGGCCACGCACAAGTCCCTCGTACCTGCACAAAACGATAGCTACTCGCAACCAACGCGATTAGGGGTTGTCAATCCCTTCACAGTCACTTACGAGAGTGAGATCTGATAGAGATAATATTTTTGGTATTTTTGGTATATGGATGCAAAGTGAAAAGTAAAGGAAAAGTAAAAACAAGGCAAGTGTAAAAGTGATGGAGATTGATATGATGAAAATAGACCCGGGGGCCATAGGTTTCACTAGTGGCTTCTCTCAAGAGCATAAGTATTCTACGGTGGGAGAACAAGTTACTGTTGAGCAATTGACAGAATTGAGCATAGTTATGAGTATATCTTGGTATGATCATGTATATAGGCATCACGTCCGAGACAAGTAGATCGAAACGATTCGCATCTACTACTATTACTCCACTCATCGACCGCTATCCGGCATGCATCTAGAGTATTAAGTTAAAAAAGAGTAACGCCTTAAGCAAGATGACATGATGTAGAGGAATAAATTCATGCAATATGATAAATACCCCATCTTGTTATCCTCGATGGCAACAATACAATCGTGCCTTGCAACCCTTTACATCCTTTGGTAAGGACATCGTAAGATTGAACCCAAAGCCACGCACTTCTCCCATTGCAAGAACTACCAATCTAGTTGGCCAAACCAAGCGGATAATTGAAGAGACTTGCAAAGATAACTCAATCATACATAAAAGAATTCAGAGAAGATTCAAATATTATTCATAGATAAGCTGGATCATAAACCCACAATTCATCGGTCTCAACAAACACACCGCAAGAAGAAGATTACATCGAATAGATCTCCACGAGAGAGGGAGAACATTGTATTGAGATCCAAAAAGAGAAGAAGCCATCTAGCTACTAGCTATGGACCCGAAGGTCTGAAGTAAACTACTCACACTTCATCGA
Source organism: Aegilops longissima (assembly GCA_021605205.1). Classification (NCBI taxonomy): domain Eukaryota; kingdom Viridiplantae; phylum Streptophyta; class Magnoliopsida; order Poales; family Poaceae; genus Aegilops; species Aegilops longissima. Next base: position 607,191,863 of record CM038682.1, read on the forward strand.
GAGGCTATGGTGTTGATGTAGAAGCCCTCCATGGTGGATGCCCCATCCGGGAGACTCGAACAGGCCCCAAGATGGGATCTCATGGATCTGAGGAAGTTGCGGCGGTGGAATTAGGTTTTGGCTCTGTTACGATCGTTTGTGGAGTGCGTAGGTATATATAGGAGGAAGAATGCGTCGGTGGAGCAACAGGGGCCCACGAGGCAGGGCGCGCCCTAGGGGGCACCCCCACCTCGTGACCGCCTCCGATGTTCCTTGGCGTGGGTCCAAGTCTCTGGATCACGTTCGGTGAGAAAATCACGTTTCCGAAGGTTTCATTCCGTTTGGACTCCTTTGATATTCTGTTTCTTCGAAACACTGAAAAAGGCAAAAAACAGCAATTCTGGGCTGGGCCTCCGGTTAATAGGTTAGTCCCAAAAGTAATATAAAAGTGGAAAATAAAGCCCAATAAAGTCCAAAACAATAGATAAAGTAGCATGGAGCAATCAAAAATTATAGATACGTTGGAGACGTATCAATCACTGGCTGGGGCGCGTGTCGAAGCGAGGAGGAGCGGCGACGGACGGGACAGACCTCGCCCCTGTCCCCGATAAAGCAAGGGGACACCTAAGCCACGCATTAAATGTGTCTTGTCCTGTAATACGAGCGATAAGCTCAGGGCACTATACGCCTTTCCACCTCCTTTGTGTCACTGTGGCAGCCCCTTTTCAACTATAAAAGGAGGCCCATGGCATACTAGAGAAGGATTCGGCTCTTTCGAACCACGCACTGACCACAGCTAGTTCGAGAGCTCAAGAACTTTCAGAAATAAACCCACCAAAGCAGGACTAGGGTTTTACGCATCCTCGCGGCCCGTACCTGGGTAAACGATCCTTATGTTGTCTACTAGCCCTGCTCTCCTCGCAGCCCTGCACCACGGCAACCGTAGTAGGGATTCTTGTGATCCAATAGGTGTCGTCCCGCACCGACATCTTTGGCGCGCCAGGTAGGGGCGCAATTGTGAGAATCTGGTCTAGTAGTCAGCCTAGCAGTTCTTCGTCGCCATGGACCCTAAGAAGAAGACGGCCACGGCGGTCGACTCGTTGGGAGCCGAATGACCCGCGCCGGTGTGGACGAGCAGCGGACCGGTCACAGACAGGACCCGGGCCGTGGCCCACGAGCACCAGCATCGCCCAGGCAGTCGGAGCCCAGTGAGCGGTGATGTTCACGCGCCAGACGACCGGCTACATGATACGTCTCCATCGTATCTATAATTTTTTATTGTTCCATGCCAATATTATTCAACTTTCGTATCCTTTTGGCAACTTTTTATACTATTTTTGGGACTAACATATTGATGCAGTGCCCAGTGCCAGTTTCTGTTTGTTGCATGTTTTATGTTTCGCAGAATATCCATATCAAACGGAATCCAAACGGGATGAAAATGGACAGACCTTATTTTTGGAATATTTGTAAAATTCCGGAAGAAAAATCAACGCGAGACAGTGCCCGAGGTGGCCACAAGGTAGGGGGCGCCGCTGCCCCCCAGGGCGCGCCCCTGACCCTTGTGGGCCACCCGTAAGGCGGTTAATGCCCTTCTTCGGCCGCAAGAAAGCTAATTTTTGGAAGAAAAAAAATCACGGCAAAGGTTTCAGTCCAATCGGAGTAACGGATCTCCATATATATACGAAACGGTGAAAGGGCACCAGAACAGAACGCAGAAACAGAGAGAGACCATGAAATAGATCCAATCTCGGAGGGGCTCTCACCCCTCCCAAGCCATGGAGGCCAAGGACTAGTGGGGAAACCCTTATCCCATCTAGGGAGGAGGTCAAGGAAGAAGACGAAGGGGCCCCCTCTCCCCTTCTCTTCCGGTGGCGCCGGAACGCCGCCGTGGCCATCATCATCACCGCAATCTTCACCAACAACTTTACCGCCATCATCACCAACTCTTCCCCCCTCTATGCAGCGGTGTAACCTCTCTCTTACCCGCTGTAATCTCTACTTAAACATGGTGCTCAACGCTATATATTATTTCCCGATGATGTATGGCTATCCTATGATGTTTGAGTAGATCTGTTTTGTCCTAATGGCTATTTGGTGATCGTGATTGGTTTGAGTTGCATGTTTTATTATTGGTGCTGTCCTATGGTGATCTCCGTGTCGCGCAAGCGTGAGGGATTCCCGCTGTAGGGTTTGCAATATGCTCATGATTTGCTTATGGTGGGTGGCGTGAGTGACAGAAGCACAGACCCGAGTAAGTAGGTTGTTTGCGTATGGGATATGATACTTTAATGCTATGGTTGGGTTTTACCTTAATGATCTTTATTAGTTGCAGATGCTTGCTAGAGTTTCAATCATAAGTGCATATGATCCAAGTGGAGAAAGTATGTTAGCTTATGCCTCTCCCTCAAATAAAATTGCAATAATGATTACCGGTCTAGTTATCGATTGCCTAGGGACAAATAACTTTCTCGTAACAAAAAGCTCTTTACTAAAACTAATTTAGTTGTGTCTTTATCTAAACAACCCCTAGCTTTTATTTACGCTCTCTTTATTTTCTTGCAAACCTATCCAAAAACACCTACAAAGTACTTCTAGTTTCATACTTGTTCTAGGTAAAGTGAACGTCAAGCGTGCATAGAGTTGTATCGGTGGTCGATAGAACTTGAGGGAATATTTGTTCTACCTTTAGCTTCTCGTTGGGTTCGACACTCTTACTTATCAAAATAGGCTACAATTGATCCCCTATACTTGTGGGTTATCAAGACCTTTTTCTGGCGCCGTTGCCGAGGAGTCATAGCGTGGGGTGAATATTCTCGTGTGTGCTTGTTTGCTTTATCACTAAGTAATTTTTACTTACTGTTCCTAGTTGTTCTCTATCTTTAGTTATGGATATGGAACAGGAAATACCAAAAAAAATAGGTGTACTTGCTACTCATGGAGATGGGGAACCTCCTAAAACCCTCGATGCTCAATATGTGCAAAATATTATGTACCACTTTGATAATCCTGAGAAAACCTCATTCAATTTGATAATGGGAGTAACGTTGGATCAACGTGAATACTTTAGGGTTTATAGCTTGACACAAAAAGGGAAACTATTATGGGATCAAATTTATATATTGAAGTGGTATGCTCGGCAAGTATGCTTGAATTATGATATTACCTGTTGCTCTAGGATGAATGCTCCACACCTTACCTTTTAATGCAAATTTAATGATAATGAAACCTTGGCTTCTTATGCTAGAGGTATATATGATTACTATGATGTGGAACAAATAGAAGAATTTGTTGCTTTAAGGGTGCTTATGAAATTGAATCTATGTTTGAAAAGTATGAAGCTTTTGATGATGATGTTTATAGGCCTGAAAATTTAGCTATCCTAAAATATTGCTATGATAATTATGAATATAATTCCTATATTAATGCACTTACTAAGAAAGTCTCCGTTGTCCAAGAAGAGACTAATATTTTGCAGGAATATATGGAAGAAGAAATTGATGAAACTGTGAGCTCATTGGATGAAAAAGATGAGGAGGAGAGCGAAGAACAAAAGGAGGAAGAGCGGATTAGCTACCCGTGCCCACTTTCTAATGAGAGTAACCCTCCAACTCATACATTGTTTAATTTCCCTTCGTGCTTACCGAAGGATGATTGCTATGATGACTGTTATGATCCCTTTGATTCTTTTGAAATATTCTTATGAACTTGCTATAGTTCCTTATGTTAAACATGAAATTGTTGCTATTGCACCCACACATGATAGTCCTATTATCTTTTTGAATTCTCCCAATTATACTATATCGGAGAAGTTTGCTCTTATTAAGGATTATATTGATGGGTTGCCTTTTACCGTTGCACATGATGATTTTAATAGATATAATATGCATGTGCTTGCTGCTCCTACTTGCAATTATTATGAGAGAGGAACTATATCTCCACCTCTCTATGTTTCCCACACGATAAAATTGCAAGAAATTGTTTATACTATGCATTGGCCTTTACTATGTGTGCATGAATTGTTCTTTTATGACATGCCGATGCATAGGAAGAGAGTTAGACTTCGTCATTGCTTGATATATGTTGCTTTGTGCTCACTACTAAATGCTAAATCATTGCTAATTAAAATTGGCTTTGGTATACCTTGGGATCCGGGTGGATTCACTACTTGAACACTATATGCCTAGCTTAATGGCTTTAAAGAAAGCGCTGCCAGGGAGACAACCCGGAAGTTTTAGAGAGTCATTTATTTCTGTTGAGTGCTTTCATATAGGTTAAAAACAACAAAAATAAAGAGGGGAACCCAAAACTTTTTCAAAAAGAAAAGTGAAAGTGAGAGAGACGAGCATTGTGAAAGTGGGGGACGTCCTTGAACTTTGTTCATGCCCATGGGAACTTTGTGAATCTTAATTACAGAAAATTTTCAATAAAAATAAGTATCCCCTTGTACAATTCCATTGTATTATAAAAATAATGTGCCAAGGTTTGCCTTTAGGATGTTTACAATGCTTGTTGGTTTGTACGGTGCAGGACAGAAACTTTGGATGTAGTGCGCGAATTTTAATTTTTTACTGGAACGTCAAATGGTTCTGACTCTTTTTGAAATGTCTTACTGTACAAATTTTTTATTTTTCCTAATTTTGGCAGAATTTTTCAAGTATCATAATTATGGTGAATGTTCAGATTGTTACAGACTGTTCTGTTTTAGACAGATTCTGTTTTTGATGCATAGTTTGCTTGTTTTGATGAAACTATCGATTTATATCAGTGGATTAAGCCATGAAAAAGTTATACTACAGTAGACACAATGAAAAAACAAAATATGAATTGGTTTGCAGCAGTACTTAGAGTAGTGATTTGCTTTATTATACTAACGGATCTTACCGAGTTTTCTGTTGGAGTTTTGTGTGGATGAAGTGTTCGATGATCGAGAAGGTCTCGATGTGAGAAGAAGGAAGAGAGGCAAGATATCAAGCTTGGGGATGCCCGAGGCACCCCAAGTAAATATTCAAGGAGACTCAAACGTCTAAGCTTGGGGATGCCCCGGAAGGCATCCCCTCTTTCTTCAACAAATATCGGTATGTTTTCGGATTCGTTTCATTCATGTGATATGTGCAAATCTTGGCGCGTCTTTTGCTTTAGTTTTTTTTTATGCACCATGCTGGTATGAGATGGTCCTTGGTTGATTTATAGAATGCTCTTTGCACTTCACTTATATCTTTTGAGTATGGCTTTATAGAATGCTTCATGTGCTTCACTTATATCATTTGAAGCTTGGATTGCCTGTTTCTCTTTACATAGACAACCGTCATTTGTAGAATGCTCTTTTGATTCACTTATATTTGTTAGAGATTGGGCATATCTTTTGTAGAAAGAATTAAACTCTCTTGCTTCACTTATATCTATTTGGAGAGATGACAGGAACTGGTCATTCACATGGTTAGTCATAAAATCCTACATAAAACTTGTAGATCGTTGAATATGATATGTTTGATTCCTTGCAATAGTTTTGCAATATAAAGATGGTGATATTAGAGTCATGCTTGTGGGTAGTTGTGGATTGTAGAAATACTTGTGTTGAAGTTTGTGATTCCCGTAGCATGCACGTATGGTGAAACGTTATGTGATGAAGTCGGAGCATGATTTATTTATTGATTGTCTTCCTTATGAGTGGCGGTCGGGGACGAGCGATGGTCTTTTCCTACCAATCTATCCCCCTAGGAGCATGCGCGTAGTACTTTGTTTCGATGACTAATAGATTTTTGCAATAAGTTTGTGAGTTCTTTATGACTAATGTTGAGTCCATGGATTATCGCACTCTCACCCTTCCATCATTGCTAGCCTCTTGATGCCGTGCATTGCCCTTTCTCACCTCGAGAGTTGGTGCAAACTTAGCGGTGCATCAAACCCGTGATACGATACACTCTATCACATAAACCACCATATACCTTCCTCAAAACAGCCACCATACCTACCTATTATGGCATTTCCATAGCCATTCCGAGATATATTGCCATGCAACTTCCATCATCATCATATACATGACTTGAGCATTCATTATCATATTGCTTTGCATGATCGTAAGATAGCTAGCATGATATTTTCATGGCTTGTCCGTTTTGATATCTTTGCTATGCTAGATCATTGCACATCCCGGTACACCACCGGAGGCATTCATATAGAGTCATATCTTTGTTCTAGATATCGAGTTGTAATATTGAGTTGTAAGTAAATAAAAGTGTGATGATCATCATTATTAGAGCATTGCCCCAGTGAGGAAAGAATGATGGAGACTATGATTCCCCCATAAGTCGGGATGAGACTCCAGACTTTATGAAAAATAAAAGAGGCCAAAGAATCCCAAATAAAAAAATAAAATAAATAAAATAAAATAAAAAAATGAGAGAAAAAGAGAGAAGGGGCAATGTTACTATCCTTTTACCACACTTGTGCTTCAGAATAGCACCATGATCCTTCATATAGAGAGTCTCTTGAGTTATCACTTTCATATACTAGTGGGAATTTTCATTATAGAACTTGGCTTGTATATTCCGATGATGGGATTCCTCAAATGCCCTAGGTCTTCATGAGCAAGCAAGTTGGATGCACACCCACTTAGTTTCAGTTTGAGCTTTCATACACTTATAGCTCTTAGTGCATCCGTTGCATGGCAATCCCTACTCACTCACATTGATATCTATTAATGGGCATCTCCATAGCCTGTTGATACGCAAAGTTGATGTGAGACTTTCTCCTTTTTTGTCTTCTCCACATAACCCCCACCATCATATTCTATTCCACCCATAGTGCTATGCTCACGCTCATGTATTGTGTGAAAGTTGAAAAGGTTTGAGAACATCAATAGTATGAAACAATTGCTTGGCTTGTCATCGGGGTTGTGCATGATGTGAATATTTTGTGTGGTGAAGATGGAGCATAGCCAGACTATATGATTTTGTAGGGATAACTTTCTTTGGCCATGTTATTTTGAAAAGACATGATTGCTTTATTAGTATGCTTGAAGTATTATTATTTTTTATGTCAAAGGATAGACTATTGCTTTGAATCACTCGTGTCTTAATATTCATGCCATGATTAGACATATGATCAAGATTATGCTAGGTAGCATTCCACATCAATTTTTTTTATCATTTACCTACTCGAGGACGAGCAGGAATTAAGATTGGGGATGCTGATACGTCTCCGTCGTATCTATAATTTTTTATTGTTCCATGCCAATATTATTCAACTTTCATGTACTTTTTGGCAACTTTTTACACTATTTTTGGGACTAACATATTGATCTAGTGCCCAATGCCAGTTCCTGTTTGTTGCATGTTTTATGTTTCGCAGAATATCCATATCAAACGGAATCCAAATAGGATAAAAATGGACGGAGCTTATTTTTATTTGGAAAATTCCGGAAGAAAAATCCACGTAAGACAGTGCCCGAGGTGGCCACGAGGTAGGGGGCGCCCCTGCCCCCCAGGGCATGTACCTGACCCTCGTGGGCCACCCGTAAGGCGGTTGATGCCCTTCTTCGGCCGCAAGAAACCTAATTTTTGGAGAAAAAATCACGGCGAAGTTTTCAGTCCAATCGGAGTTACGGATCTCCATATATATACGAAACGGTGAAAGGGCACCAGAACAGAACGCAGAAACAGAGAGAGACTAAGAAATAGATCCAATCTCGGAGGGGCTCTCACCCCTCCCAAGCCAGGGAGGCCAAGGACCAAAGTGGAAACCCTTCTCCCATCTAGGGAGGAGGCTAAGGAAGAAGAAGACGAAGGGGCCCCTCTCCCCTTCTCTTCTGGTGGCGCCGGAACGCCATCGTGGCCATCATCATCACCGCAATCTTCACCAACAACTTCACCGCCATCATCACCAACTCTTCCCCCCTCTATGCAGCAGTGTAACCTCTCTCTTACCCGCTGTAATCTCAAATTAAACATGGTGCTCCATGCTATATATTATTTCCCAATGATGTATGGCTATCCTATGATGTTTGAGTAGATCTGTTTTGTCCTAATGGCTATTTGATGATCGTGATTGGTTTGAGTTGCATGTTATATTATTAGTGATGTCCTATGGTGCTCTCCGTGTCGCGCAAGCGTGAGGGATTCCCGCTGTAGGGTTTGCAATATGCTCATGATTTGCTTATGGTGGGTGGCGTGGTGTGAAGCCTGAGACCGAGTAAGTAGGTTGTTTGCGTATGGGATAAAGGGACTTGATACTTTAATGATATGGTTGGGTTTTACCTTAATGATCTTTAGTAGTTGCGGATGCTTGCTAGAGTTCCAATCATAAGTGCATATGATCCAAGTAGAGAAAGTATGTTAGCTTATGCCTCTCTCTCAAATAAAATTGCAATAATGATTACCGGTCTAGTTATCGATTGCCTAGGGACAAATAACTTTCTCGTAACAAAAAGCTCTTAACTAAAACTAATTTAGTTGTGTCTTTATCTAAACAGCCCCTAGCTTTTATTTATGCTCTCTTTATTTTCTTGCAAACCTATCCAAAAACACCTACAAAGTACTTCTGGTTTCATACTTGTTCTAGGTAAAGCGAACGTCAAGCGTGCGTAGAGTTGTATCGGTGGTCGATAGAACTTGAGGGAATATTCGTTCTACCTTTAGCTCCTCGTTGGGTTCGACCCTCTTACTTATCGAAAGAGGCTACAATTGATCCCCTTACTTGTGGGTTATCACTACACGTCGCCGGATCCAAAGACGGAGCTGGGGCCCCCCGCAGGCGGCGCGGGGCCCTCCAGGGGCGTTGTTGTGCCGACTCCGGGCGGCGCCGCGACCTTCTGGATGCCTACACCGGCGACCACCGCGCATTCTTCCCATGGTGTGCGCGCCGAGCAGCGTCACCACGTTGGTGACCCTGGGCACCGCCGTGGGAAGAGCCCTGTGCTCATCGGCAAGATAGGGGTTCAGCACGCTCGCCAAAGCGCTGGTGAAAATGGCACGCAGCCGCTGGGTCGTGACGGAGCTCCTTCTAACATAGTTAGAAGTCGAAGCGCGCCGCGATCCACGCAGCTGTCGCCGCCGCCCACGCCAGCGGAAGCTTTGGCGCGCGCACAGCTGCTCCTCGACTTCCCTCCTGCTGCGGAGAAGCTCGATGAGTGGAGGGCCACCATCCGGAGCCTCGTCGCCGTCGCAAACAAAGACGATCCGCGACCGGCGGGGCCCTCGGGTCGGCGCTCCACCGAGCCACCACATGCTGGCGCTGGGAGGACCGGGGGAGCTGCGGCCATGGTGCACTCTCCTCCTCCTCGCCAGCCGCCGCGGGCGTCGGCCCGTCGCGACGACGCTTGTGATAACATCTCCATAGCGTCGTCCGACCCACGGACCCTCCACGACCAGCGCCAGGTCCTTCGGGAGCAAGCTCACAAAGACGCTCGAAACACCTTCGAGCGCCGGCGCGAAACGCGCCGCCGGTCGGACAAGCGGGCGGGACCCGCTATGGACCACCCGGCACCGGGGGGCCCCGGCGGCCTACCTTATGAGGTGGGCTGCCCGGCTTTTACCCGTGAGCTGAGGCAGTTCCTGTGGTCATCCCACCGCACGTCCAAGCCCGACGTCGGCGAGAAGTACACTGGCACGACCCATCCGTCTGAGTTCCTTAGCATCTACACCATCGCGATGCAGGCCGCTGGGGCTCGCGACGACAAGGTGCTTGCCAACTATTTCCCGCTGGCGCTCAAGCCCAATGTGATGTCTTGGTTGATGCACTTGCCGGTGGATTCCATTTCTTCTTGGTCAGATCTGTGCCATGAGTTCGTTGGCGCCTTCACAGGAGGCCACCAAGCTCAAGGCCAGGCCAGTGATCTGCATATCATTCCCCAGAAGGAAGGGGAGACCTTGCGCAAGTACATCCAGAGATTCAGCCGGGTGCAGTACAACATCCCCGACGTTCATCTCGCCGCTGTGATTAGCGCGTTCCACCAGAACGTGCGCAATCGCAAGATGCGCGAGGAGCTGGCGATGACCAAGGTTATGGATGTGGCTGAGCTCTACGTTCTGGTCGATAGGTGCGCCCGGGCTGAAGAGGGAAGGAAGTACCCTGGCGAAGACGCCGGCGCAGAAACTGACTCTACCGATGAAGACGCCACCACCCCGACGAAGAAGAGCCAGCGTCACAACAGGAAACGCAAAGGCAAGGCCGTGCTTGCCGTCGAGGGATCTGACAATACTGGTGCTGGCAAGAAGGTCAAGGCAGACGCCCCGGGCAAGGAGATTGCCGGGTGCGCCGCCTACCGGGCCTTGGTGGCTACCGACAAGCCAGGAAGCTCCGGCAAGCAATACTGCAAGATCCACCGCACCAAGGGCCACGACCTCCAGAACTGCCGACAAGTCGAGCTGCTTGCTGAGAAGCAAAAGGCTGAGTATGAAAGGCGGGACAAGGAGAAGGACCAGGACGGTGCTGAGGGATCCGGCAAGAAGCGTGGCGGCCAAGGAGGCCGCCCCGGCAAGGACAACCAGCAAGAGAGGCCCGCCCGGGGCCGCGACAAGAAACAAGAAGATGACGATCACGACGAGGATGATGAGTCTGGTGAGCAAGGGTTCCAGAAGGCTACAGAGGCCATGTGTGTCGATGGCGGCGCCTCACTGCATACCTCTCACCGCCAGCTCAAGCAGTGGGCGCGTGAGATTACAACAGCAGAGCCGTCGTTCGATGCTCAGAAGCCGCTGAAGTGGTCCAGCACGCCCCTCATCTTTGATGCTGAGGACCATCCTGACCGCACTACCGCGGTCGGGTGCTTGCCATTGTTGGTCTCGCCAATGATACGCAACCTCAGGGTGAACAAGATGTTGGTTGACGACGGGGCTGGCCTGAACCTGATCCCGCCTGTCGTGATCAAAAGGTTGCAAATCCTTGATGGAGACCTCGAGGAAACGGGCACGTTTCAAGGGGTCAATCCGGGGAGGAGCCAGCCAAAGGGAAAGGTCACACTACTCGTGACATTTGGAGGAGAGTTGAACTACAGGACGGAGAGGATCGTCTTCGACGAGGCTGAGATCCCCTTGCCCTACAACGGGATCCTCAGCCGCCCGGCACTAGCCAAGTTCATGGCGACATCACGCTACGCCTACAACATGCTAAAGATGCCCGGGCCGTTGACCATCATCTCCACCCCCTCCGACAAGAAGTACGCGCTGATTTGCGCCGACCAACTCTACCGGGAAGCAGTTGCAGCAGCTGCCGTCAAGGCACCTGCTCCTGCCGCTGAAGGCCCGGGAGGGAAGAAGGAGCCCGGCAAGACCTCTCGCACCCACTCCGGCAAGCGCACCTCCTCGGAGTGTTGTGCTACCGTTGAGGACGTGCCAGAGAGCTCTACCGACAAGATCAAGAGATCTAGAGCCAAGCCGCCGTAGACCAAGAAGGTGCCCGTCAGGGAGGATGGCACGGGAGGGGCCTTCACCATAGGCTCCACCCTCGACATCAAATAGGAAGGCGCGCTCGTCACCTTCCTGCGGGCAAATGTCGACGTGTTTGCATGGCAAGCGTCCGACATCCCGGTGTTCCGTGGAGGTGATTGAGCACCACCTAGCTGTCTCCCCCCGTGCGGCCCGTCAGCGAAGGTTGGCAGGCTCTGGAAAGGCAGGAGTTCATCACAGAGGAGATCAGGAAGTTGGAAGTGGCAAGTTTGGTGAGAGGGGTGCTCCACCCGACTTGGTTGGCCAATCCGGTAGTGGTGCGCAAGGCGAATGGGAAGTGGAGGCTGTGTATTGATTACACAGATATTAATAAGGCTTGTCCTAAGGACCCGTTCCCGTTGCCGCGCATCAACCAGATTGTTGACTCCACAACCGGGTGTGATCTGTTATCATTCCTCGACGCCTACTCAGGCTACCACCAAATCTTCATGACAAGACGGGATGAAGAGAAGACAACATTCATCACCCCATGTGGTACGTATTGCTTTTTATGGATGACTTTTAGGTTGAAGAGTGCTGGCTCAACATTTGTAAGAGCAGTCAAAATTGGTTTTGAACCTCAGCTCCATAGAAATATGGAGGCCTACATGGATGACATAGTGGTCAAAACCAAGGCGGGCCAACTCTTGTGCAAGATGTGGAAGAGACATTTGCTAACCTGTGCAAGATCAACCTCAAGCTGAACCCTGAGAAGTGTGTCTTCGGCATTCCGTCCGGTAAGCTTCTCGGGTTCTTTGTGTCGCAGCGCGAGATCGAGGTAAACCTAGACAAGGTCAAGGCTATTGAGCAGATCGGGCCGCCCAAGCGGATCAAGGATGTGCGTCGGCTCACCCGCTGCGTTGCCGCCATGAGCCGATTCACCTCCAAGTCCGCTGAGCACGCCCTTCCCTTCTTCAAAATCTTGAAGAAGGCAGGCCTAATAGAGTGGACCCCAGAAGCCGAGGCAGCACTGCAGGATCTGAAGAAATACCTTTCCTCCACGACAATACTAGTTGCACCTAAACTACAAGAGCCATTGTTGTTGTATCTGGCGGCGACGAATCAAGTGGTCAGCGCCCCACTGGTGGCACAGAGGGAGGTCGACAAGGAGGCAGCAATGGCGGCAGAACCAGCGGATGGCAAGCCAAAGATTCCCCCAGCAGGGCCTGGTGCCGACAAGGCGCGGCCCCCGACAAAGTCTGGTGCCACCAAAGCAATGATCGCGCAGTTGAGTGAAGTGGTGCCAAAGAAGAAGATGATGCAGCACCCGGTTTACTTTGTCAGCTCCCTCTTGCAGGGGGCTAGGTCGAGGTATTCTGGCGTGCAAAAATTTCTCTTCGGCCTCCTTATGGCCTCGAGGAAGCTGCGTCATTACTTCCAGGCCCACGAGATCACTGTCGTCACCCGCCTCCCGTTGCAACGGATACTGCACAACCCGGACGCAACCGGAAGGATTGTGGAATGGGCCTTGGAGTTGTCAAGCTTCAGTTTAAAGTTTGAAAGTACCTCGACAATTCAGAGCAGAGTCTTGGCGGAGTTCATCGCAGAATGGACCTCGACGCCTGACGAAGAAATCCAGGAGACCACTCTCCCCAGCAAGGAAGCAGACCGCGACTGGATCATGTACTTCGATGGGGCTTTCTCGTTGCAAGGCACCGGTACCGGTGTGCTGCTCGTCGCACCCACCGGAGAACACCTCAAGTACGTCATCCAGATGCACTTCCCCAGGGAGATGTCCACCAACAACACCGCTGAGTACGAGGGATTGCTTGCCGGTCTCAGGATCGTGGCAGACCTCGGGGTTAAGAAGCTCATCGTCAGGGTTGACTCGCAACTCGTTGTCAGGCAGGTCAACAAGGATTATCAGAGCCCATTGATGGAAGCTTACGTAGATGAGGTGAGGAAGATGGAGGGCGCTTTGGCGGTATCGGAGAACCGTCCCCGAGCGGAGAACGACATCGCCGATTACCTGTCAAAGCGTGCCGCATTCAAGCTACCTGTGGAACCAGGTACCTTTTTGCTCCGATTAACTCAACCATCCGTCGAACCATCAGCGGGGCAGAGCAAGCAGATAAAATCAGGTCCCGGCAAGTACTTTCCTACCGAGCTCCTTGGGGCTGCCGGTAAGGGTGCTGCCGCGGACGCTGAGCCTGCCCAAGAGCAACTGGCTCCGGCAGGGCGTCAAGCCCTGGTCGTAGAGACAATCGCTCCCATGGCGGAAGAGATGCCTTTGGTCCTTGCCGTCGAGCCCCAGGCTCCGACATGGGCGCGGCATACCGTCCAATTCCTCCAAACAGGGGAGCTTCCTAAGAAGCAGGAAGAAGCGGAGAAAGTAGCTCGCCGGTCCGCCCTGTACCAGTTCATCGATGACTTCCTGTACCTGAGAAGGCCGAACGGTGTGAAACTCAAGTGCATCCCCCGGGAGGAAGGACTGGAGCTGTTGGCGGAGATACATGGAGGCATATGTGGCTCCCACATAGGGTCGAGGTCCCTTGCCGGGAAGGCGTTCTGGCAAGGTTTCTTCTGGCCCACCGCCCTCCAGGATGCGACGGCACTAGTAACCAAGTGTGAAGCGTGCCACTTCCATTCAAAGAAGCTTCATCAACAAGCCCAAGCCCTTCATACAATCCCTCTCTCCTGACCATTCTAGGTCTGGGGGCTCGATATACTGGGCCCTTTCCCCCGCGCTGTTGGGGGCTTTGAGTACTTGTATGTTGCAATCGACAAGTTCACAAAGTGGCCGAGGTGGAAGCAGTGAGGAAGGTGACTACTCAATCAGCTGTCAAGTTCTTCAAAGGACTGGTCTGCCGTTTTGGTGTGCCAAACAGAGTCATCACCGACAACGGCACGCAGTTCACAAGCCACACCTTCATGCAGTACATTCAAGACCTCGGCAGTAAGGTCTATTTTGCTTCTGTGGCACATCCACGGAGCAACGGCCAAGCGGAGAGGGAAAATGCTGAAGTATTGCCAGGCTTGAGAACAAAGACCTTTGACAAGCTGCACAAGAGTGGAAGGCGCTGGATTGATGACTTGCCGGCGGTTCTTTGGTCGATCAGGACGACGCCAAATCGAGCCACCGGCCAGACACCTTTTGCCCTGGTATACGGGGCAGAAGCAGTTCTCCCCATGGAACTCATATATAGGTCACCTCGACTGCTCGCTTATGATGAGCTTGAGCAAGAGACGTTGCGCCAAGATGACGCGACGCTCCCTGAGGAAGATCGTCTTCGGGCAGCTGTGAGAGCGGCACGCTACCAGCAAGCCTTGCGCCGCTACCATAGCCGCAAGGTTCATGCCCGAAGCTTTGAGGAAGGCAGCCTTGTTCTACGGCGCGTTCATTCGGCCAAGAATTCCAACAAGTTGACGCCAAAGTGGGAAGGCCCTTATCGGGTAATGCGAGTCACCAGGCCTGGCGCAGTCCGCTTGGAGACCGAGGATACCGTACCAGTGAGCGACTCCTGGAACATCGAGCATCTTCGCAAGTTTTACCCGTAAGGCGCGGCTTGCCGGGCCTCCGGGCAAGTCACCTTTTGTACAAGCTTTTCCGGCAAGGCATGTGACCCTTTTTAGAAAGCCAGGCGCAGACCCTGAGCATAAATAAATGAAGCGCTAGCGCCCTAAGTTATAGCATGCATGCTAGGTCGAGTCTCTTCTTTGGTTACGGTTGATAGTGCTTAGCAGCGACTAACCCCTAGCCTAGAGGTCGAGTGCGCGTCTATCTGTTCCTTTTTTTATCCTCCTTTGGTTCGCAGGGCACATGAGCACTTCTGCTGAGCTACTTGGAAAGAAGAAGCGGACGGCGCCCGACCCGACAAACCAGAGTTGCGGGGCTGCAAGCACAAGGATCAACAGCGGCAAGATGAGATTGCCGGGGGCTGCAGATCCAGATAAGTCTTTTATCCTCTGTCATGCATTTCGGAACCGGACTGGGGTATGTGAAACCTCATTTTTATCTCTAGGCTGTCGTGCTCCCCTTTTTCCTATACCTAAGGATTATTTCCTGGGTTTGGATTTGGTTGTAGCCGCGGCGGCAAGGAGGGGAGACGAGGAGCCTGAAGCCCACTTCATCCCTGCCTCCACCAAGAGCGCGAGAACGGTCGAGTGGAGTGGGGGGACAGCAAGGCCTGCTGTCGGGAAAAAAAACGTTTATCTTAAACAATAACAAGGATTCGCTCCTTGTCGCAGGATTTACCCGCGAAAGAAAAACCCGACAAGCATCCCTTTTGCATTAAAAACATCCCATACAGGTACAGTTCGTGCGAGATGAAAAACATGAGCAAGGGGATTACAAGTTTTAAATTTAACGAAGGCCCGTAGGCTTACAAGCTAAAAAAGAGATAAGATGCCCGTAATCCCTTTCTTGTCCCTCTCCTCAGGAGGCAGGTCAAGGAGGCGAAAGGGCAAAAGGGGCGCCTAGGCGAGCTACGAGCAGCAGAAAGCACCAAGAGAACACCTCGGTGGCCGCCCACGGGCAGGCCGGTGATGACCGTGTCGGGAAAGGAGCTGGAAGACGAGGCGGCACGACCTGCAATACGTGATGAAGGCGTCGGTGCCCGCGTACTCCGAGTTGACGGACTTGCCGCCCGCCCTCTTCCTCTTCCGCAGCCTCTCGACGCCAGCCGCCCAAGGAGACGGCCCCGAGAAGTTCAAGGAGCTGGCCCCGGCCCGGCAAACCTCTGCCGGAGGAGCGGCCAGGTGCATATGCTGCTGCTGCCGCACCCGCCCAGGCGCGGGGCGTCCGACGCCTAGTCGGACTCGTCCCCCTATCTGCCCTGTTGTCCTCCTCATCACTTTCGCTCAAGGAAGAGCTTCCATCATCAGAATCTCCATCGGAGGAGCTCTCCACGCAGCACTTCAGGCGAGTCCCGAACTCTCCGAATACCTTGACGGAGAGTAGGCCGTCCTCCATTAATTTGAAGTAGAGGACGAGCCCCGCCATCAGGCTGTGGATGCGATCGAACATCTTCCACCCACGACGGAGGTACATGACTCGAGGAGCCGGGAAGTCGACGTCAACCCGCGTGCCCCCGTTCCCACAATCCCTCATGTGCAATCTGAGGGATTGGGGCCGGTCACGCTCCGTCTCCCGAGCAAACGGGGTGGAAAGACGAAGACGGCGACGCGGAGGCCGGCGCAGCCTGATGAAGAACTCGCGGGGCTGGTCTCCGACATGGCCTTCCATCGTTAAAGGCATCATTGGCAGGGGCGAAGCCTGCACGCCGCCCCGTCCTCCTCTTCCCAGAGCACTGCGACCTCTGCCCCGGCCTCGCCCACGGCCTCGCCCCCTCCCCCTTCCCCTCGCGGCCGGCTCCACCACCGCAGGCTCAGGAGGAGGAGGGACGCGTTGTCGAGTAGCGACCCTTGCCGCCACCGTCGAAGGACCAGGATTCCCTTTCTCCACGGCGAGTGAAAGGAAGAAGCAAAAGCAAGAGGAGATAGATGACAAAAGAGTGTGGGACGCCATCCCCCTCCTTATAAAGGAGCGGGGTCGGGTTCAGCCGCCCTGTTCGTCCAATCCAGCCACCGAGGCGCTAGCAGCGTGTCGGGACCGACCCGCTGCCCCAACCAAGGTGTGGCCGGTTTCCCGCCCTGCCGCTTGCTACCCCAAGTGCATGGGGGCCGCGTGGCGGACGTGCAGAACCGAGGGGACGGGCGAAGCGACCTCTCCCCACCCCGTGATCGTGGGGAGTGGACGCCTTGAAGACCGCGCCCCGACCCTGTTCAGTAAATGAGCCGCGCCTCCCTCTTTTTACGGGGAAGGCGTTAGCCGCCTCTTTACTGCGATGTGACGCATGCGTGTGAAAACCGCCCCACGCATGTCGCCCACGTCACACACGCCCCTCCACGCCGCGCCGCACGCGGGGGTCATGGGAAGCGGAGTGCGCGAAGAGTCTTACCACGGTAAAAACTGCCCACCTGCCCGCGCACCATTTTGGGCCTGGCCCAACAACGTGTCGCGCTTATGTGTGGCCCAGGTCCGGGGGCTCCTGTCGATGTACAAAAAGAGGGGCACGCTTTTGTACCCCTTTATCTGTGCACGGGCAGTCAGAGCCGCGCCCACGACCACACCAAGAAGAACAGGGGATGTGAGCCAAGGTAAGACCGAAGACCAAGACAATCAAAGCAACGCCAAGGCCAAGACCATAAAGAGCAGAGGGACGAAGCAGGTTCCCCCGGCAAGAGCCTTGCCGGGCGGCCTCAGCGGCCCCGGCAAGACCCTAGCTGGGACAGCTCGCCCCACACCAACAAAGCAAGCCACCCTTGAGCCCACGATCCCCAACACCATCATCCACGTGGGGCCAGGGCTCGGGAGGCACCTCTGTGGTGGCATGCAGATCTTTTGAAGACATATTCAAGATCAGATGAGGATTAGAAGACGACAATCCTCGGCAAGATCCTTGCCGAGGAAGGCTACCAAACCCCCGGCAAGACCTTTGCCGGGGACGACAGCGCGCCACAGCAAGACCCTTGTCGGGCCACACGGCAAGACCCTTACCGGGCCACCGGGCAAGGCCCTCACCAAGGACGCCAGCGGGACCACCGCCAGGCCCGCGCCAACCAAGCTTCCATCAACGTTCCCGTGTAGCTACCAGCCCAACCAGCTGGGCGGGCACTTGCGTGGCTACATGTAGCTCCCAGGCCAACTCGTCAAGCGCCTGCGTAGCAGCATGCAGATCTTCGTGAAGGCTCCACCACCGTGCCACCTGCTGCCTGCCTGCCTACATGGTACCGCATGCATCACTGGCCGGGGCGCGTGTCGAAGCTAGGAGAAGCGGCGACGGACGGGACGGGCCTCGCCCCCGTCCCCGATAAAGCAAGGGTACACCTAAGCCACACATTAAATGCGTCTTGTCTGTATGTCTGACGATAAGCTCGAGGGCCTTTGTATGTTGGGTAGCGTAGTAATTTCAAAAATTTCCTCACGATCACGCAAGACCATGGTGATGGCATAGCAACGAGAGGGAGAGTGTCCGCCCACGTACCCTCGTGAGACCGAAAGCGAAGCGTTATAACAACGCGGTTGATGTAGTCGTGCGTCTCCACGATCCGACCGATCCAAGCACCGAGCGACGGTACCACCGAAGTTACGCACACGTTCAGCTCGATGGCGATCCCGGACTCCGATCCAGCAAAGTGTCGGGGATGAGTTCCGTCGAGACGACGGGGCGTGGTGGCGATGTTGATGCTCCACCGACGCAGAGCTTCGCCTAAGCTCATGACGATATGACTTCTCCGGCGCGAGGCTTCGCCTAAGCTCTCTGACGATATGACCGAAGTGGAATATGGTGGAGGGGCACCGCACACGGCTAAGGAACGATCCGTAGATCAACTTGTGTGTTCATGGGTGCCCCCCCCGTATATAAAGGAGTGGAGGAGGGGAGGGCCGGCCCTCTACTATGGCGGCATGCTGGGAGTCCTACTCCCACCGGGAGTAGGATTCCCCTTCCTAGTCCAACTAGGAGACCTTCCATGTATTAGGAGTAGGAGACTAGGAAAGGGGAGAGAAAAAGAGAAGGAAGGAAGGGTGCGCCCCCCCTTCCTAGTCCAATTCGGACTAGTCCAAGGGGAAGGGTGCGGCCACCTTTTTGGCCCTTTCTCTCCTTTCCCGTATGGCCCAAAGAGGCCCAATACGAATTCCCGTAACTCTCCGGTACTCCGAAAAATACCCGAATCACTCGGAACCTTTCCGAACCGAATATAGTCGTCCAATATATCGATCTTTACGTCTCGACCATTTGAGACTCCTCGTCATGTCCCCGATCTCATCCGGGACTCGAACTCCTTGGTACATCAAAACTCATAAACTCATAATAAAACTGTCATCGAAACCTTAAGCGTGCGGACCCTACGGGTTCGAGAACTATGTAGACATGACCTAGAACTATTCTCGGTCAATAACCAATAGCGGAACCTGGATGCCCATATTGGTTCCTACATATTCTATGAAGATCTTTATCGGTCAAACCGCATAACGACATCGTTGTTCCCTTTGTCATCGGTATGTTACTTACCCGAGATTCGATCGTCGGTATCCAATACCTAGTTCAATCTCGTTACCGGTAAGTCTCTTTACTCGTTCCGTAATACATCATCTCACAACTAACTCATTAGTTGTAATGCTTGCAAGGCTTAAGTGATGTGTATCACCGAGAAGGCCTAGAGATACCTCTCCAGACAATCGGAGTGACAAAACCTAATCTCGAAATCGCCAACCCAACAAGTACCTTTGGAGACACCTGTAGTACTCCTTTATAATCACCCGATTACGTTGTGACGTTTGGTAGTACCAAAGTGTTCCTCCGTAAGCGGAGTTGCATAATCTCATAGTTACAGGAACATGTATGAGTCATGAAGAAAGCATTAGCAACATACTAAGCGATCAAGTGCTAAGCTAACGGAATGGGTCATGTCAATCACATCATTCTCCTAATGAGGTGATCCCATTAATCAAATGACAACACATGTCTATGGTTAGGAAACATAACCATCTTTGATTAATGAGCTAGTCCAAGAGAGGCATACTAGTGACTATCATTTGTCTATGTATTCACACATGTATTATGTTTCCGGTTAATACAATTCTAGCATGAATAATAAACATTTATCATGAAATAAGGAAATAAATAATAACTTTATTATTGCCTCTAGGGCATATTTCCTTCAGTCTCCCACTTGCACTAGAGTCAATAATCTAGTTCACATCATCATGTGATTCAACACTAATATTCACATCTGTATGTGATTAATACCCACAGTTCACATCGTCATGTGACCAACACCCAAAGGGGTTACTAGAGTCAATAATCTAGTTCACATCGTTATGTGATTAACACCCAAAGAGTACTAAGGTATGATCATGTTTTGCTCGTGAGAGAAGCTTAGTCAACGGGTCTGTCACATTCAGAGCCGTATCTATTTTGCAAATATTCTATGTCTACAATGCTCTTGCGGAGCTACTCTAGCTAATTGCTCCCACTTTCAATATGTATCCAGATTGAGACTTAGAGTCATCTGGATCAGTGTAAAATGCTTGCATCGATGTAACTCTTTACGACGGGCTTTTTACACCTCCATAATCGAGAAATATTTCCTTAGTCCTCACTAAGGATGTTCTTGACCAATGTCCGATGATCTACTCCTAGATCACCATTGTACTCCTTGCCAAATCTGAGCAAGGTATACAATAGGTGCAGTACATAGCATAGCATACTTTATAGAACCTATGGTGAGGCATAGGGAATGACTTTCATTCTCTTTTCTATTTTCTGCCGTGGTCGGGATTTGAGTCTTACTCAATTTCACACCTTTGCAACACAGGCAAGAACTTTTCTTTGACTGTTCCATTTTGAACTACTTCAAAATCTTGACAAGGTATATATTTATTGAAAAAACTTATCAAGCGTCTTGATCTATCTCTATAGATCTTGATGCTCAATATGTAAGCAGCTTCAACGAGGTCTTTCTTTGAAAAAACTCCTTTCAAACACTCCTTTATGCTTTGCGAATAATTCTACATTATTTCCGATCAACAATATGTCAATCACATATACTTATCGAAAGGCTGTAGTGCTCCCACTCACTTTCTTGTAAATACAGGCCTTTCCAAAAGTCGTATAAAATCATATGCTTTGATCAACACATCAAAGCGTATATTCCAACTCGAGATGCTTGCACAGTCCATTGATGGATCATTTGGAGCTTGCACATTTTGTTAGCACCTTTAGGATTGACAAAACCTTCTGGTTGCATCATATACAACTCTTCTTTAATAAATCCATTAAAGAATGTAGTTTTGACATCCATTTGCCGATTTCATAAAATGTGGCAATTGCTAACATGATTCGGACAGACTTAAGCATCGCCACTGCTTGAGAAAATCTCATTGTAGTCAACACCTTGAACTTGTCGAAAACCTTTTTGTGACAAGTCGAGCTTTGTGGATAGTAACACCACTATCGGTGTCCGTCTTCCTCTTGAAGATCCATTTATCTACATGGCTTGCTGATCATCGAGCAAGTCAATCAAAGTCCATACTTTGTTCTCATACATGGATCCTATCTCAGATTTTATGGCCTCAAGCCATTTCGCGAATCTGGGCTCATCATCGCTTCCTCATAGTTCGTAGGTTCATCATGGTCTAGTAACATGACTTCCGAACATGATTACCGTACCACTCAGTGCGGATCTTATTCTCGAAGACCTACGAGGTTTGGTAGCAACTTGATCTGAAGTTTCATGATCATCATCATTAACTTCCTCACTAATTGGTGTAGGAATCACTGGAACTGATTTACGTGATGAACTACTTTCCAATAAGGGAGAAGGTACAATTACCTCATCAAGTTTCTACTTTCCTCCCACTCACTTCTTTCGAGAGAAACTTCTTCTCTAGAAAGGATCCATCTTAGCAACGAAAAACTTGCCTTCGGATCTGTGATAGAAGGTGTACCCAATAGTTACCTTTGGGTATCTTATGAAGACGCACTTCTCGATTTGGGTTCTAGCTTATCGGTGAAAACTTTTTCACATAAGCATCACAACTCCAAACTTTAAGAAACGACATAGCTTAGGTTTCTTGCTAAACCATAGTTCATACGGTGTCATCTCAACGGATTTAGATGGTGCCCTATTAAACGTGAATGCAGCTGTCTCTAATGCATAACCCCAAAGCGATATTGGTAAATCGGTAAGAGACATCATTGATCGCACCATATCAAAATAAAGTACGGTTATGACGTTCGGACACACCATTACGTTATGGTGTTCCATGTGGCGTGAGCTGTGAAACTATTCCACATTGTTTTATATGAAGGCCAAACTCGTAACTCAAATATTCTCCTCCACGATCAGATCGTAGAAACTTTATTTTCTTATTACGATGATTCTCCACTTTACTCTGAAATTATTTGAACTTTTCAAATGTTTCAGACTTGTGCTTCATTAAGCAGATATACTTATATCTGCTCAAATCATCTTGTGAAGGTCAGAAAATAACGATACTTGCCGTGAGCTTTAACACTCATCGGACCGCATACATCAGTATGTATTATTTCCAATAAGTCATTTGCTTGCTCCATTGTTCCGGAGAACAGAGTCTTTAGTCATCTTGCCCAAAAGGCACGGTTCGCAAGCATCAAATGATTCATAATCAAGTGATTCCAAAAGTCCATCAGCATGGAGTTTTCTTCATGCGCTTTACACCAATATGACCTAAACGGCAGTGCCACAAATAAGTTGCACTATCATTATTAACTTTGCATCTTTTGGTTTCAATATTATGAATATGTGTATCACTATGATCGAGATCCAATGAACCATTTTCATTGGGTGTGTAACCATATAAGGTTTTATTCATGTAAACAGAACAACAATTTATTCTCTTACTTAAATGAATAACCGTTTTGCAATAAACATGATCAAATCATATTCATGCTCAACGCAAACACCAAATAACATTTATTTAGGTTTTAACACTAATCCCGAAAGTATAGGGAGTGTGCGATGATGATCATATCAATCTTGGAACTACTTCCAACACTCATCGTCACTTCCCCTTCAACTAGTTTCTGTTCATTCTGCAACTCCCGTTTTGAGTTACTACTCTTAGCAACTGAACCAGTATCAAATACTGAGGGCTTGCTATGAACACTAGTAAAATACACATCAATAATCTGTATATCAAATATATCTTTGTTCACTTTGCCATCCTTCTTATCCGCCAAATACTTGGGGTAGTTCCGCTTCCAGTGACCAGTTCCATTGTAGCAAAAGCACTTAGTCTCATGCTTAGGTCCAGACTTGGGTTTCTTCACTCGAGTAGCAACTTGCTTGCCGTTCTTCTTGAAGTTCCCCTTCTTCCCTTTGCCCTTTTTCTTGAGACTAGTGGTCTTGTCAACCATCAACACTTGATGTTTTTCTTGATTTCTACCTTCGCCGATTTTAGCATCGCGAAGAGCTTGGGAATTATTTTCGTCATCCCTTGCATAATATAGTTCATCACGAAGTTCTAGTAACTTAGTGATGGTGACTAGAGAATTCTGTCAATCACTATCTTATCTGGGAGATTAACTCCCACTTGATTCAAGCGATTGAAGTAACCAGACAATCTGAGCACATGCTCACTAGTTGAGCGATTCTCCTCCATCTTTTAGCTATAGAACTTGTTGGAGACTTCATATCTCTCAACTCGGGTATTTGCTTGAAATATTAACTTCAATTCCTGGAACATCTCATATGGTCCATGACGTTCAAAACGTCTTTGAAGTCCCGATTCTAAGCCGTTAAGCATGGTGCACTAAACTATCAAGTAGTCATCATATTGAGCTAGCCAAACGCTCATAACGTCAGATTCGCTCATATTGAGCTAGCCAAACGCTCATAACGTGCGCATCGCTCCTGCAATAGGTCTGTCACCTAGCGGTGCATTAAGGACATAATTCTTCTGCAGCAATGAAGATAAACCTCAGATCACGGATCCAATCCGCATTATTGCTACTAACATCTTTCAATACAATTTTCTCTAGGAACACATATAAAAACATAGGGAAGCAACAACGCGAGCTATTGATCTACAACATAATTTGCAAAATACTACAGGACTAAGTTCATGATAAATTAAAGTTCAATTAATCATATTACTTAAGAACTCCCACTTAGACAGACATCTCTCTAGTCATCTAAGTGATCACGTGATCCAAATCAACTAAACCATAACCGATCATCACGTGAGATGGAGTAGTTTTCAATGGTGAACATCTTATGTTGATCATATCTACTATATGATTCACGCTCGACCTTTCGGTCTCCGTGTTCCGAGGCCATATCTGCATATGCTAGGCTCGTCAAGTATAACCTGAGTATTCTGCGTGTGCAAAACTGGCTTACACCGTTGTAGATGGACGAGAGCTTATCACACCCGATCATCACGTGGTGTCTCGCACGACGAACTTTGGCAACGGTGCATACTCGTGGAGAACACTACTTGATAATTTTTAGTGAGAGATCATCTTATAATGCTACCGTCAATCAAAGCAAGATAAGATGCATAAAGGATAAACATCACATGCAATCAATATAAGTGATATGATATGGCCATCATCATCTTGTGCTTGTGATCTCCATCTCCAAGCACCGTCATGATCACCATCGCCACCGGCGCGACACCTTGATCTCCATCGTAGCATCGTTGTCGTCTCGCCAACTATTGCTTCTACGACTATCGCTACCGCTTAGTGATAAAGTAAAGCAATTACATGGCGTTTGCATTTCATACAATAAAGCGACAACCATATGGCTCCTGCCAGTTGCCGATAACTTGGTTACAAAACATGATCATCTCATACAATAAAATATAGCATCACGTCTTGACCATATCACATCACATCATGCCCTGCAAAAACAAGTTAGGCGTCCTCTACTTTGTTGTTGCAAGTTTTACGTGGCTGCTACGGGCTGAGCAAGAACCGTTCTTACCTACGCATCAAAACCACAACGATACTTCGTCAAATAGACTCCGTTTTAACCTTCTCAAGGACCGGGCGTAGCCACACTCGGTTCAACTAAAGTGAGAGAGACAGACACCCGCCGGTCACCTTTAAGCAACGAGTGCTCACAGCGGTGAAACCAGTCTCGCGTAAGCGTACGCGTAATGTCGGTCCGGCCGCTTCATCTCACAATACCGCTGAACCAAAGTATGACATGCTGGTAGGTAGTATGACTTGTATCGCCCACAACTCACTTGTGTTCTACTCGTGCATATGACATCAACGCATAAAACCAGGCTCGGATGCCCATGTTGGGTAACGAGTAATTTCAAAAATTTCCTACGATCACGCAAGACCATGGTGATGGCATAGCAACGAGAGGGGAGAGGTCCGTCCACGCACCCTCGAGACCGAAAGCGGAAGCGTTATAACAACGCGGTTGATGTAGTCGACGTCTCCACGATCCGACCGATCCAAGCACCGAACGTCACGGTACCTCCGAGTTCGCACACGCTCAGCTCGATGGCGATCCCGGACTCCGATCCAGCAAAGTGTCGGGATGAGTTCCGTCAAGACGACGGCGTGGCAGGCGATGTTGATGCTCCACCGACGCAGAGCTTCGCCTAAGCTCATGACGATATGACTTCTCCGCGCAGGCTTCGCCTAAGCTCTACGACGATATGACCGAAGTGGAATATGGTGGAGGGGGCACCGACACGGCTAAGGAACGATCCGTAGATCAACTTGTGTGTTCATGGGGTGCCCCTGCCCCGTATATAAAGGAGTGGAGGAGGAGGGCGGCCTCTACTATGGCGCATACTGGGAGTCCTACTCCCACCGAGTAGGATTCCCCTTCCTAGTCCAACTAGGAGACCTTCCATGTATTAGGGGTAGGAGACTAGGAAAGGGAGAGAAAAGAGAAGGAAGGAAGGTGCGCCTCCCTAGTCCAATTCGGACTAGTCCAAGGGAGGGTGCGCCACCTTTTGGCCCTTTCTCTCCTTTCCCGTATGGCCCAAAGAGGCCCAATACGAATTCCCGTAACTCTCCGGTACTCGAAAAATACCCGAATCACTCGGAACCTTTCCGAACTCGAATATAGTCGTCCAATATATCGATCTTTACGCCTCGACTATTTCGAGACTCCTCGTCATGTCCCCGATCTCATCTGGGACTCGAACTCCTTCGGTACATCAAAACTCATAAACTCATAATAAAGCATCATCGAAACCTTAAGCGTGCGGACCCTACGGGTTCGAGAACTATGTAGAAATGACCTAGAACTATTCTCGGTCAATAACCAATAGCGGAACCTGGATGCCCATATTGGTTCCTACATATTCTCGAAGATCTTTATCGGTCAAACCGCATAACGACATACGTTGTTCCCTTTGTCATCGGTATGTTACTTACCCGAGATTCGATCGTCGGTATCCAATACCTAGTTCAATCTCGTTACGTAAGTCTCTTTACTCGTTCCGTAATACATCATCTCACAACTAACTCATTAGTTATAATGCTTGCAAGGCTTAAGTGATGTGTATCACCGAGAAGGCCTAGAGATACCTCTCCGACAATCGGAGTGACAAAACCTAATCTCAAATACGCCAACCCAACAAGTACCTTTGGAGACACCTGTAGTACTCCTTTATAATCACCCGATTCGTTGTGACGTTTGGTAGTACCCAAAGTGTTCCTCCGTAAACGGAGTTGCATAATCTCATAGTTACAGGAACATGTATGAGTCATGAAGAAAGCATTAGCAACATACTAAACGATCAAGTGCTAAGCTAACGGAATGGGTCATGTCAATCACATCATTCTCCTAATGAGGTGATCCCATTAATCAAATGACAACACATGTCTATGGTTAGGAAACATAACCATCTTTGATTAATGAGCTAGTCCAAGAGAGGCATACTAGTGACTATACATTTGTCTATGTATTCACACATGTATTATGTTTCCGGTTAATACAATTCTAGCATGAATAATAAACATTTATCATGAAATAAGGAAATAAATAATAACTTTATTATTGCCTCTAGGGCATATTTCCTTCACTGTATGCCTTTCCACCTCCTGTGTGCCATCGTGGCAGCCCCTTTTCAACTATAAAAGGAGGCCCATGGCATACTGGAGAAGGATTCGGCTCTTTCGAACCACGCACTGACCAAGCTAGTTCAAGAGCTCAAGAGCTCTCAGAAATACACCCACCAAAGCAGGACTAGGGTTTTACGATCCTCGCGGCCCGAACACAGGTAAAGATCCTTGCTGTCTACTAGCCTGCTCTCCTCGCAACCCCGTGCCCCAAAGAATCGTAGTAGGGATTCTTGTGATCCCATAGGTGTAAATCCCGCACCGATCGCCGGAGCCGCCAGCCCGTCGCCGAGGACGCCCTCCCTTCCTCCTCCTCGTCCTGCAAGGGAGCAGGACGAGGAAGAAGAAGACAGAGGCCAGCGGGCCCTCTTCTTCTCGCGTGCCCAGCGTGGCAGCCTCAGCCCGTTAACCTAGGTAAGTCGACGTGGATAAGTGGAGACGAATCCACGATTACGCCGCTTTCCAAAGCGTAGTTTCGTCCTTCTTTAGACCGGAATGCGCTTTCACTGATCTGAAAGCGTATTTACTTTCTGTTTCAGCGAGGAATACGTTTTCCATAGGAGAAGGCGTATTTCTTCCAAGTGCACGTTCTGTTTTTCCGGCTGAGGGCCTGTTTGTGATGATTTTATTACAGATAGGTCCCTGGCAGGAAAACCCTTATATCTTTTTACTCCCAACTTCAAATGAGGTGATTTCAAAGCCCACTTCTTCATTTCGTCGAGCCCGTTCTATTGGTATCATTTTCACCATGTGACAACATTCTGAAAATGAACATTTTGCCCTTGCCGTAAAGCAGCCCCCTTTGAGAGAGAAGTGTTTCAGGTGAATCTTTGTGCAATCTTTCCGCGCTTCTTCCCGGAGTATTCTTCAACCCAGGCAAGCCAGAACCACCTTTTGCATGATAGCCATGCAGTAGCATTGGTTTTCAACTTGAATCTTTAAATAACTGTATGTTTGTTTTGCTACTTCTATCGTTATTTCGGTTATACTTGTGGATCGGTGATTACCGTCATGTTTTCTTCTACTCTATTATCATGTTCTACCTGTTAGTATTACTTTCATCTTGGTCATGCTTGATACCAGTACATGTTGGGTTGGTCATGTTCTTCAGTGCATGACTGACGTCGGTTACCGAGTACCGTTAATATGTATTGTTGTTAGTTGGTTAAGTGTTTACTCGGCAATGTTATTGATGTGTTCTCACATGGTATTTATTGTTGATGTTAATGGTTATGTTATACTATGAGTAGTGTTGTACTTGCGGTATTCATGCTCATCATTATGCCATGCTCAGTTGGATATGATTCATTGTTAATATGGTTGATAGTTATGTTGTACCCTCATGCTTATGTTGACATCATGCTCATGCATTGTAAGTGCATCATGTTATTTTATCATGGCATTCAAGTTTAACCAGATTAAATCGAACTTGAACAATTGTTCGGTGAGTCATGGTGCCACCATATCGAGCTGACCAATGCAACCACGCTTACCTTTATGGGAGGGTCCTAACTAGGTCTATTGTCGTGCCTCTCCCCGGTGCCTCCAACGAGGGAAGGTTATGGGAGCGCGCTACCCTGATCAGGTAGGCAGACCTAAGCCTTGTGTGCCCGTTGTTTTTGTTGTACCCTGGTTGTCCCCGTTTGGGACCGTTTATGTCTGGCCACGACGGTGGCCGTTGGTGCCTTTGGTAGGCACGGGGCCTACCAGGACTTAGCCCAAAAGGGGAGTTGGTCGGAGTGGCCGGGAGAGTGTCATGGCAGTAGATCGGTTTTGTTGGAACGCCGTTGGTTCACCCGAATGGGAGTGCAAGGCCATGGGTTCCGTGGTGTGGGTACAGTGTACTAACCTCTGCAGAGTGTATATTAAATCTATCGATAGCCGCGCCCGCGGATAAGGGCCTAGTTCATAGTTGGTCACATTGTGAGTCAACAGTAATAATAATGATGTGCTTAATGACAACCCCTGTTCGATGATGAGATAAGTTGGTTTTGATCGCCGGAAAGATCACCGTTTGAGACCAAGTGTTGGTCATGGTTGTGAGCGCCGGAAAGATCACCGTTTGGTTACGAGGTAGCCCATTGAACCCAGAGTGGTTCCGTTTGTGATCCGTGAATGATCACCGTGTTATCGAGGATACCGAGTTGTTGGATATTCGTGATGTTGTGCAAGAATCATGGGTAAAGATCAAGCTCCTTGTGGTCGTTTAATGATTACTACGGTATTGTTTATACCAAGCTTGATTTGATCGTGAGATGATCGTGTGATGTCCGAGGTTGGTAAGTGCTGCATGTGATGGTTACGAGATAACACGAGCAGAATAAGTGGTGCATATAGTGTCATCATGTTGCATGATAGTGTCATCATGTCCATGACATGCTCATATTGCTCTAGCTGTATCATGTTCATGTTGTTCATGCCATGCTATCCTGATGATCTCATGATAATCCCTGCTTAACCTGTAATTGCCATGTTGTTGTCTATCTTGAATGCTTCTGGTTATTGTGAGCTTGCAAGTACATTCAATGTACTGACCTGGCGTGTCATGCCAGTTTACATGTCATGCCGGATTTGATTGCTTGCTTGTCGTGGTTTCCGTTCGTGCGAGCTAGGATAAGCATTCCAGCCAGAGTCCCTGTGGAATGGAGTTCACCACCGTCGCCGTTGTTCCGCTGCTAGAAGTTTTTCCGCTGCTTCGAGTTGTTCTGCTGTTTGCATAGAGCAACTAAGGATGGCGTAGTGTCGCTGTGCCGATGTTATTCCTTGTAATATCGGAGGCCTTGTATTCATATTCGTGTAATAATAGAAAGTTGGTTTGTCATATGCTAAGAAGTGCCGTATTCCAGAAGACTTCTCCTCGATCTCTGGGTTGGAATACGGGGTGTTCCGGTTTCTCTGAGCTAGGGTGCCACAGCGCTTGGTATCAGAGCAGGTCTGGATGTAGGATGCCCTAGTTAGCGCGAGCGGTAGAAACCGGTAGAAATCAATAGTTTAAAGTCCGTCTTGTTTATTGCATTTGGTTGCTGCATTTGTTTGTTGCATATCATGCATATAGCCTTAGTAGTTGTTGCTAACGGTTTATCTGGTGAGTGTAGCTGGCATCGTTTCGGATCCACTACAGCTCAGCCTATGAATTTCTCCAGTTTCCTTTTCTTGCTCGTTCTTCGGTGTTTGGTGTCATTTCTGTCCCAGCGGAGTGATGCCAAGTGATCCCGACACCGTTTGAAAAACTGGTGCTCAGGTATCTCGCCGATGTCTTTCTTTCAGCCCCACCTATCATTTTGGTAATAGACATGCTTCTATCCCAAATCGTTCTTTTTATCTTGTCGTGTTGGCAACCCTTAATGATCTCAGTCATCATAAAAAGGGCCATATCAGCAGCCTCAGTTTTCCTCGCTACCCTATTTCTTGGACGAGTACGGATCTTTTTCCGTCCGCTTGATAATAATGTGGTTGCGACCTTCGTGTCCCACTACAGGTTTATCGAGTGCGTCCTCGCCTCCGAGCTAGTCCAGGTTGCTACCTGGCTAAGCTAGCACTTGGTGTAGTGCTGTTTACACCAATTCTTCCACACATTTATTCGTCCTCGTGCACATCGTCACAGCATGCTAGATCGTAGAACCGGAGATCCCGCAAGATTTGTGTGCTTAAGTCAGCATGCATATTGTGTGACTAGCAGTAATATGTGACTTTGTTTGAGTGTGTAGTGATTGTTGTTGTGTGCTTTTGTTTAGTAGAGTTTTCTTTTGCTTCTTTCTTTTTGGGCCCTGGTGTTACATTATTTTTCCCCTTATGGAAGTTGCTCCTCAACCGACACGGACCCAAAGAATCAACAAGGAGTTAAAATATTTGGAAACTCAGCTAAACAGAATGGAATTCTCAGCCGACTGCAGTGAAATGGGGAATATCTGATTTTGAGGCTGATAATCAATTTTGCATTAGTGTGCACTCCTCACAACAGTACTGATAACTCAAGTCTACATCAGTACAAAACCCTCACAGCAGTAAGGATCAAGTCAGCAGCAAGGCAAGTTAGGTACAAGGTCAACTGTATATTTTCAGTGAAAGGTATGTATCATATACAAAATTTTGGCTCAGCAATGCATGATGCTTGAAATATGTTATCATCGGAAATAAGGTCAGAATGTGATATGCTCAAGGAAGACATTCAAACAAGTTTTCTCATGCAAATAATCAGCCACATAATTGTATGGGAATGTGTATAGATTTTAGTCTGCATATTAGTATGAAGCCTTGGATGTAAGAAACTCAGTATTCTTTCACATGCTATCAGAAGAAATTTATGATGCAAGGCTCCTCAATTTTCCTCAGCATGATATGTGAAGAATTTCTAGTCCAAGATACCCGGTCTTTCTCAGCAAGATACCTTGGTAAAAGCTTCTGACAGACGGAAATGAATTTTTCTCAACAAGCAAACCCGAGGAGAAGCTTCTCAAGTAAGGAACTCAGGCTTCTCCAGCACAATAATCAGACCAAGCTTCGTGTGTAAGCTATAGAGCCTTCTTCTACACGATACCCAGACAAAAGATTTGAGGATAAGTTAACAAGTCTTCCTCAGCAAGCTACTCGGATGGCTTCTCTTGTAAGCCAATTAGTCTGCGTCAGTACCACACTATGCACCAGAGATTATGCGGTGAGTTGGCAATATATGGCAATACATCTCAAGAGTCAGATCCGCAATATTTTTGGTCAGAAGCACAAATCAATCAAAACATATGCCTACCTCATGAATCATGCAAATGAAGATAAGCAGAGATACACATCTTATGTAATACAAGGATCTACAAGATCTGGATAAGACATCACAAAATCAACAGTCTTGACAGTGGACACCAAGGCCAATATTCCCGCACTGACAAGGAGATCTCATGAACTCTTGTCACCCTCTTGTATGGTTGGCCTCAACAATGAGCTCCGTATAGCTACAAGCCCCGAGAATATTTCATATACGTGCGGAACCCAAGCACCAGAGATAATGACAAAAATATTGCACTAGCCACGACCATGGTCATACGAAGAATCAAGGATATATGTGGCCAACCTATTTCAATAAGATATCCTGACAAAGAAAATCATGACCATCAAAAGGATGCGGCTGATAGCAACAATATGATGATTTTTTGCATGACCATTAGGGTCCGGATACCCAAGTCAGTTAGTGGCCAGATTACATACGGAGCCACAAAGGCATACCCTCAGTGGATTACTCTTCTCTACAAGGACTTCATATCCCACTGACCTGCTTAAAAAATGGTTAGTGTGGAATATCCAAATATGTTCTGTCAAGTCCAAGATTCTTTTGCATCGCACAACTTATTACCACATCTGGGTATACCGACAACATGGGAAAATCAAAAATCGAACAATCAGCTCAGACCAGGTATATCCACTTGTGTAACCTAGTACCCGTACAGCCTATCATGAAAAGTATCTTCCCACCAGCATACCTGTCAGGACAGTCTCAAGATGCTAATCTTTGAGGTATGCTACAGTTTATAAGTCTATACCCTGTTATATTTCTCACGACAGGCAGTCAAATCTTTGGGACATATCCCATGATCGAGCCAAAGAAATAAATCAAATAAATCAGTACCACTTATGAGCAGTCAGATCTCGTCAGAAGATGGCCATGATTAATTCTCAGCATTTATTGAAACCAGAAGGCCTGCAATTGTTTGAAGCAACCCCATGACAAGAGTAAAAAGGTTTTCATGACCAAAAGAAAATTTATGCTCAGATCCATTGGATATCACCCCGGGTATGGAGAATCAACGCCAGCAAAAGGATTTGGTGTATGAGCAAAAAACCTGTCAGGATTTGGGGAAAGGTGAAGCAAACCACCCCAAAGCAAGGGAAGAAAATCATATGAAATTCTTGGGGGAACAATAAATAAAGGAAAAAGGATACCTGAGTTGGAAATGGTGTCCTAAAGTCATACTCGTTCCCTGAGCAACCAAATCTCGAGGACGAGATTTCTTTAAGGGGGGAGGTTTGTAACAGCCTGGTTTTTGGCCCTTTTATTTTTCTTTTAATTTAATTGGTTTTTGCTCTGTTTTTCTTTTTGGAGTGGTTTTGTGGCCTTGCCACCTGGGAAATCATCTTTATTTACTATCCCAAGTGACTCATGATCCTCAAAACCTTGCCAAGATCATGTCACTTCACTCCTTGACCAAACCATAAAATCTTTTTCTAGGGAATATTCCTTTTTCTATTAAAGGAATAACCCTGTATGCCCTAGGTTGTGAAGCAACCTATATTTCTGTCCATCCAAAAATTCCCAAATAATTCTCATAATTCCTTTGGGTCATATGTTGCTCAAATATGCCCAAACTTTCCTGTCCTAGCCCAAGAATAGTTCCCCAATAATTATTCTTTCTTTCTGTCCAGAGTGGCACTTTGTGAAGGAAGTGTCATTTATCTTATCTTGTTTGCTCCCAAACTTGTTGGGCATTCTTTTATGTCCAAATAATTGCCACATGCCAAAATTCAACTTTATCTGCCTATCCAATCTTCCTCAGTGATTTTTCAAAGTTTCTGTAAAACAGAAGCCACTGTGAAGGAAGTACTAGCTAGGAGAATCCAAATGAGTTGAAATTTTTCATGCCTCTTCTTGTGCTCATATTATCTCACTCCTACAAATTTCAGCCCCATCCAATCATCTATGTGAGCACAGGATCAAATCTTTGCTTCTGGAAAAAAATTCAGGTTGTGAAGCAAGTGCATTTTATATTGCTTCAAAAATCCTGATAAATTACCAGATCATGCTCCTACCTATATAACATCTCTCCACCCAATTTGGAATCATTTCACTAAGCCATTTTTTCACAAAAGTTCTTGCAAGATTCTGGTCAGTGAAGATAGCTGTGAAGGAAGTACCATTTTGGTGAATCCAATTGGTATGAAATTTTTACAGCTTCTTACTATGACCAAATCACTAAGCCTTGCCAAATTTGAGCTCAAGTGGCATCACCATGTGAGTGCTTCTTCCTGTTTTTGCTTCTGGACCAGTTTATGTGGTTGTTAAGCAACTATATTAAACTAGTCCTCAACCCGTGCACCTGCACGGGCTTGGAACTACTTGTCTCAGCATTATTCTGTATATCTAAGACATTAGTTCTCCATACTTTAGAGTATGATAGTGAAATTTTTTGTTTGTATGGTTCCAGGTTATCTTTGTGTTCATTTAATGCATGTGTTATTATTTATAAAAACAACTAAAAATTAAATAAAATACATAATATCAAGATATTAGACAATATTGGTGATATTCATGTCCCTCATAGCGTAAAACATTTTTTTACTATGTATTAAGTTTCTGAAATAAGTCATGCCACGATCATTGACAAATGCAACTGCAGAGAGATTTGTGCAGTGCAAATTATAGTGCCCTATCCAAATAACTAAAGAAATAAACAACTTTAATAACACTTAAATTCTTTAACTATGACAAAAATCATTCAGATCAACTTGACCTATGACATATCTCAAAAGTGTTTCAATTGTTGTACACATATACTATTGTATATCATACACTCTCTCTGCAACGAATAGCAACCAAACATAGTTGCTTTAAACTAAGAAATAATTGTTGTGAAGACACCTCTAAATTGCCACTTGTAATTTTTGGATTTATATCAACGGACCATTATTTTTGTAGACTAACATATATTGTACAACAAAATCACAATACTGAAAAGGTGTCAGATTTATTTTATGACAACTATGCAGTATTATAAGAAATAAATATAGAAATCTCTGGTGTCTTTAGCTCGTAAAGAAATTGCTTTAATACATTAACTGAACGTGAGGGCTAACCTGATAAAGAAAGTGCTTTATTTTAGTAGGTAGCATGCATGGCAGACCATTGGAAGATGGAACAGGATGTGAGGGCCACCCTGGAGCCGTGTTGCTTTCATAGGAGAGGAAAATGAGACATATGGTTGTTGTAGTGATGGTTGTAATAGCGTCTTCACTTCCTCTCCTCCTTCCTTTATCTCTGGCACATGTCTCCTTAGCGATCATCCGGCGGAATCCCAATATCTGAAATTCATGGTCAAAAAGCTCTCGGGCAAACATGCTCTTTGACCGATAGATGGGTAACACGGAGACTAACAGTTTTGGAGCCTTTACCCTCGATATCTCAGATGGCAAGTACCCACTCAACTTCCCCAAAACTGGTCATGGACAGCACCAGTGGGCTCATCTAGGTGCCATGTTAACCCTGGCACATGAGAATCAGGCGCACACAACACAAGATTTGAGCATCCCAGCCCAGCGAATTCGACTCCATTGTCAAAGTCGGCTACGCCACCCAGACTGTCAAGCATATGATCCCTTGTTACAACTTCGGGAATATAAAGAGGAATCCGATGACGTCGGCTACATGTCTGGCCTTCCTCTACCCCAAGATAAAAAATAATAATTTTCAAAATCAGGGAGACTCCTTTTTCGAGAACCTGAGGCTTGAGGTCCATCTCTTGTACGCGCATGGATTTGGTTTTTGGGGATTGACACATGAGACGTGGGGTCTGAGGACTTTTCATTTGGCCAATATTTGGACATATCTTTGTTTGCCCTTTTAAGGGAAGAAGGCACACACACTATTTCTATTTGTTCAGAAATTGGACGTGGCTATTGGGGACATTTTTTTTGTACGTGTCTGCTTCATCCTATGTACGTACGTGGTTTTTTTTTCAAAAGAAGCGGCGTGCAGCTTGATGCTTTCTATGTACATGGTGGATTCTTTTTTCCTACAAAAGAAGCAGCGTTATTTAATATTTTATCATGAATTGGACGGTGCCAGCTTCATCCTCTGTACGTACATGGTAGTTTTTTTTCTCAAAAGAAGCAACATCCAGCTTGATCTTATCTATGTACGTGGTCTTTTTTTTCAAAAGATGCAGCGTTATTTAATATTTTCACAGAAATTGGACATGGGTGTTGGGGACTCCTTTCTAAACGTGTCAACTTAAACTTCCTATCTATGTACGTGGTGTTCATTTTATTTTTAATTGGAGATGGGTGTTGGGGACACCTTTCTAAACGTGTCAACTTAAACTTCCAGTCTATGTTCATGGTCTTTAAATTTTTTTTAAAGGAAGCAACATCTTTTAATAGATCTTGACCATCAAATTTTAAATCGGATGGCTAAATTAATTTTGTTGATGTGGATTAACGTGGAGCCTCTAATGATGCCTCCAATTAGTAAATATAAGATATAAGATACTGGTTCAAATCATCTCAAACTTACCAGGATGAAAGTCCTTCTTAACCTAAACCTCGCAGACAACTCCATTGCTCCCAATCACTTCCTTGTTGATCAGCAGTACACGATCAAGTTTACTGCAGTAAACTTCAGAGGTTGCTTACCGTTTAACCAGAGCAGTTTTCATCGATCTACCACCGTAGTTGAAACCTCCCCTGGATGAACTTACCACTAGACAACTTTTGCAAACCTTTGGCACCTTCTCCTCGCCAGCTCACATGGTCACCACCTCTCTGGCATGCCATGGCCGCGTCCAAGATGGTTTCTTTCTCGGGCCCCTCTCCCTCTCATCGTCTTCGCGCTCGTGAGCATGTCCAATGGCTTCACCGCGTCGTCGCCGTCATCCTGGAGCCATCTCCTCCTCCGTAAGCCATCCGTCAGCGCTCGTCGCCGCGCGCCCACGGGTGCACTGTGGCCGACCGAGCATTAATGGCGCCACGACGTCTTCCTCCTCTACGCCCTCGGCCCCTCTTGCCCTGTGCACCACTGTCGCTCGTCCGCTCCTCCCTCATCGCGTTCCCGCGCCTCCCCGTGATCGCTACCGTCGCCAGAGCCTTGGCCGAGCGCGAGCGGCGGCACCCGAGGTCGTGCCTTCGCCCCGGCTATATATATAGCCCTCCCCGCGGCCTCCCGAGCTCACATTCGACCTCACCACACTCCTCTGACCCCGCCCCACCCCTTGCCCCAGCACCGGAGCCCCTCTGGTCGTCCTCCGTCCGACATGGCCGCCGCGGTGCTCCGGCTAAATTCGGATGAGCCGAGCCTCCTCACTCCATTCTGCCGCCACCACTCTCTTCCCCACTCCTCGGTGCACCTCTTCCACCCCTCGCCCACTCGCCGGAGTAGCAGAAGCCTCCGTCTTCAAGTCCAACCGCCGCCGGAGCCGCCTCTGTTCCCCTCTCCTCGTGGTCGTCCCGCCCCTCCCCGGTGTCGGCTGACCTTGAGGACGGGTGCGGCCGGTCCTCCCGAGCCCACCGGTGGCGTCACCCTCGCCGGAGACGGACGGAGCCAACCGGCCCGTCGCCAGTGACGCGCCCTCCCCTGCCTCCTCTGTCCCGTGCGGAGCAGGACGAGGAAGAAGAAGACAGAGGCCAGGCGGGCCCTCTTCTTCTCGCGGGTCCCGCGTGGCAGCCTCAGCCCCGTTGACCCAGGTACGCTAATGTGGATAATTGGAGGCGTAATCCCGAGATTATGTTTTCGCTTTCCAAAAGCGTAGTTTCCTCCTTCTTTAGACCTGAATGCGCTTTCACTGACCTGAAAGCGTGTTTACTTTCTGTTTCAGCGAGGAATAT
Source organism: Aegilops longissima (assembly GCA_021605205.1). Taxonomy (NCBI): domain Eukaryota; kingdom Viridiplantae; phylum Streptophyta; class Magnoliopsida; order Poales; family Poaceae; genus Aegilops; species Aegilops longissima. The sequence continues at coordinate 607,229,430 of CM038682.1, forward strand.
GTTTTCCAGAGGAGAAGGCGTATTTCTACCAAGTGCACGTTCTATTTTTCTGGCTGAGGGCCTGTTTGTGATGATTTTATTACAGATAGGTCCCTGGCAGAAAAACCCTTATATCTTTTTACTCCCAACTCCAAATGAGGTGCTTTTAAAGCCCACTTCTTCATTTCGTCGAGCCTGTTCTGTTGGTATCATTTTCACCATGTGACAACATTCTGAAAATTAACATTTTGCCCTTGCCGTAAATCAGCCCCCTTCAAGAGAGAAGTGTTTCCGGTGAATCTTTGTGCAATCTTTTCGCGGTTCTTCTCGGAGTATTCTTCAACCTAGGCAAGCCACAACCACCATTTGCATGATAGCCATGCAGTAGCATTGGTATTCAACTTGAATCTTTAAATAATTGTATGTTTGTTTTGCTACTACTGTCGTTATTTTGGTTATGCTTGTGGATCGGTAATTACCGTCATGTTTTCTTGTACTCTGTTATCATGTTCTACTTGCTAGTATTACTTTCATATTGGTCATGCTTGATAGCAGTACATGTTGGGTTGGTCATGTTCTTCGGTGCATAACTGACATCGGTTACCGAGTACGGTTAATATGTATTGTTGTTAGTTTGTTAAGTGTTTACTCAGTAATGTTATTGATGTGTTCTGGCATGGTATTTATTGTTGATGTTAATGGTTATGTTATACTATGAGTAGTGTTGTACTTGTGGTATTCATGCTCATCATTATGCCATGCTCAGTTGGATATGATTCATTGTTAATATGGTTTATAGTTATGTTGTACCCTCATGCTTATGTTGATATCATTCTCATGCATTGTAAGTGCATCATGTTATTTTATCATGGCTCACCATATTTGCATTCAAGTTTAACCAGATTAAATCGAACTTGAACAACTGTTGGCTGAGTCATGGTGCCACCATATCGAGCTGACCAGTGCAACCACGCTTACCTTTATGGGAAGGTCCTAACTAGGTCTATTGTCGTGCCTCTCGCCGGTGCCTCCAACGAGGGAAGGTTATGGGCGCGCGCTACCCTGATCAGGTAGGCGGACATAAGCCTTGTGTGCCTGTTGTTGTTGTTGTACCCGGGTTGTCCCCGTATGGGACCGTTTATGTCTGGCCACGACGGTGCCCGTTGGTGCCTTTGGTTGGCACGGGGCCACCCAGGACTTAGACCAAAAGGGGAGTTGGTCTGAGTGGTCGGGAGAGCGTCATGGCAATAGATCGGTTTTGTCGGAACGTCGTTGGTTCACCCGAATGGGAGTGCGAGGCCATGGGTTCCGTGGTATGGGTACAGTGTACTAACCTCTGCAGAGTGTATATTAAATCTATCGATAGCCGCGCCCACGTATAAGGGCCCAGTTCGTAGTTCGTCACACTGTGAGTGAACAGTAATAATAATAATGATGTGCTTAATGCCAACCCATGTTCGATGATGAGATAAGTTGGTTGTGATCGCCGGAAAGATCACCGTTTGAGACCAAGTGTTGGTCATGGTTGTGATCACCGGAAAAATCACCGTTTGGTTACGAGGTAGCCCGTTGAACCCAGAGTGGTTCCGTTTGTGATCCGTGAATGATCACCGTGGTATCGAGGATACCGAGTTGTTGGATATTCGTGATGTTTTGCGAGAATCATGGGTAAAGATCAAGCTCCTTGTGGTCATTTAATGATTACTATGGTATTGTTTATACCAAGCTTGATTTGATCCTGAGATGATCGTGTGATGTCTGAGGTTGGTAAGTGATGCATGTGATGGTTACGAGATAACCCAGGCAGAATAAGTGGTGCATATAGTGTCATCATGTTGCATGATAGTGTCATCATGTCCATGCCATGCTCATATTGCTCTAGCTGTATCATGTTCATGTTGTTCATGCCATGCTATCCTGATTATCTCATGATAATCCCTACTTAACCTGTAATTGCCATGCTGTTGTCTGTCTTGAATGCTTCTGGTTATTGTGAGCTTGCAAGCACATTCAATGTACTGACCTGGCGTGTCATGCCAGTTTGCAGGTCATGTCGGATTTGATTGCTTGTTTGTCATGGTTTCCGTTCGTGCGAGCTAGGATAAGCGTTCCAGCCAGAGTCCCTGCGGAGTGGAGTTCACCACCGTCATAGTTGTTCCATTGATAGAAGTTTTTCCGCTGCTTCGAGTTGTTCTACTGCTTGCATAGAGCAACTGAGGATGGCGTAGTGTCGCCGTGCCGATGTTATTCCTTGTAATATCGGAGACCTTGTATTCATATTCGTGTAATAATAGAAAATTGGTTTGTTCTATGCTAAGCAGTGCCGTATTACAGAAGAGTTCTCCTCGATCTCTGGGCTGGAACACGAGGCGTTCTGGTTTCTCTGAGCCGGGGTGCCACAGTTTATCCATGTGAAGTGTATGCCATCAATCGCAGACACTTTGATCTGGCTTACCTGTTTCTGTTCTATTTCCTAATCGCAAACGGTTAATCCTTCTGAAGCGTATGCCCTCAATCATACACACCTTGATCTGTCTGAACATTTTTTTGTGTTGCCTAATCATAAATAGTTCATCCGAGTGAATTGCATGTTGTATATCACACACACCTTCATCTGGCTGCCCGTTTCTTTTGTGTGGCCTAATCACAAATAGTTCATCCGAGTGAACCGTATGCTCTATATCGCACACTCCTTCATAAGGCTACCTATTTCTTTTGTTCCGCCTCATCACAAACACTTCATTGGACTGAACTGTATGCCCTGGATCGCACACGCAACTAAAATCTGAACCATGTTTGATGCATCCTCCATCGCAAACGTTTTCACCTTTTTTGACGGTTTTCATACAGCACCGTTTGCTATTATGGCATCGCACACAGTTTCTCGAAGGGTCTCTAATCGTAGTGTTGCGTTAGCAGCATCCTGCAGTAGTGCATGGCTATTGCAAAAGCTTGGATGCGTTATCCAAGATCCTCACCAGTCACCCTGGCCCAACCAGAGGCCTTAGAACGGGCTAGTTCCATTCCAACGGCAAGGACCGAGCCAAGCTTGACAACTGGTTCCGATCCCCCGCCCTAGATCAGCTCGAGGAGCTCACTTTTGATGATGGGCATATGCGCTCGCTGCCAATATCTGCGCTCCGCCTCGCGCCCACGCTGCGCGTCTACCACGACTGAAGCACCTCGAGCTCGTCGATGTCTGCCTCCCAAATGGTGACATGGAGCGCCTGCTCTGTGGTTGTACTGCACTCGAGTACCTTCATCTTCAGGCGATCAATGGGTTGAGTAGCTTCCACATCGCCTCCATGACTCTCCAGACTATTTATGTGTGTTGCTGGTGCGGCAAGAAGACATCACAAGATGTGTACCATGGTATAGTCATTGAGTACACACCTTCACTTGAGAGATTACTTGTAGTTGATCAAGAAGGTCCAACAAGAATCAATGTCATTTCTGCGCCGAAATTGACAGTGGTGGGTTACTCGTCTAACAAATACTCCGACTTGTTATTGGATCCACACCCGTTCAGGTATACAACAACCGCCTTCTACCTCTCCTTCTAGAAATTAACATTATTTCTAGTTTTGAACATGTATGTTCGTATGTCATCCAGAAAATGATTCCGACAAGCTTGACCCCGAAACTACGCACAGTGAAGGTCTTGGCACTAGAATCTACCGGCACCAACCTGGAGCAAGTGGTCAATTTCCTGAGATGCTTTCTGTGCCTGGAGAAGCTATATATCGAGGTGATGTTCCTTACCTGTTAAATGTTAAGCATAAGGGAGGTCAATTTGTGACACCTTTTTCCAAGTTTACAATGATAATGTACTACGATTTCTGAAGGATTTTTTGGAGGATTTCAGTATATACATGCCCCCCCCCCATATTGGTTGCTTGATCCATATGGTTACAATCCATAAGCATTTCTCCTCTGGATTCATCTGTACTAGTTTTCTTAGGGAACTTTTCATCCACTCCAACCTCTTGTGAAGAAGGTTACATTTTTCTAGATTGTAATCAAATGCCCATGTTAATCATGTCTGTCGGTGTACAAAAGGAGGGGCGCACTCTTGTACCCCTTTACCTGTGCATGGGCAGTCAGAGCCGCGCCCACGGTCACACCAAGCAGAACAGGGGAGGTGAGCCAAGGTAAGACCAAGCCCAAGATAACCAGAGCAACGCCAAGGCCAAGACCACAAAGAGCGAGAGAATGAAGCGGGTTCCCCGGCAAGACCCTTGCCGGGGTTGCTCGCCCCACACCAACAGAGCGAGCCACCCTTGAGCCCACGGTCTCCAATATCACATTGGGCCAGGGCTCGAGAGGCACCTCCATGGTGGCATGCAGATCTTTGTGAAGACAAGGAACACTCAAGATCAGATGAGAATTAGAAGACGACGATCCTCGTCAAGATCCTTGCCGAGGAAGGCCACCAGACCCCCGGCAAGGTCCTAGCCGGGGACGACAGCGCGCCACGTTAAGACCCTTGCCGGGCCACCCAGCAAGGCCCTCGCCGAGGACGCCAGCAGGGCCACTACCAGGCCCGCACCAACCAAGTCTCCACCACCGTTCACATGCAGCTGCCAGCCCAACCAGCTGGGCGGGCACCTGCGTGGCGGCATGCAGATCTTCGTGGAGGCGCCACCAACGCGCCACCTTAGCTGCCTGCCTGCCTACGTGGTGCCGCATGCGTCGCTAGCCAGGGCGCGTGTCGAAGCAAGGAGGAGCGGCGACGGACGGGACGGGCCTCGCCCGTGTCCCTGATAAAGCAAGGGGACACCTAAGCTACGCATTAAATGCATCTTGTCCTGTATTACGAGCGATAAGCTCATAGCACTGTGCGCCTTTCCACCTCCTGTGTGCCACTGTGGCAGCCCCTTTCGACTATAAAAGGAGGCCCATGGCATACTTGAGAAGGATTCGGCTATTTCGAACCGCACACTCACCACAGCTAGTTCGAGAGCTCAAGAACTCTCTGAAATACACCCACCAACGCAGGACTAGGGTTTTACGCATCCTCGCGGCCCGAACATGGGTAAACAATCCTCGTGCTGGTTACTAATCCTGCTCTTCTCGCAACCCCGCACCCCGGCAACCGTAGTAGGGATTCTTATGATCCCATAGGTGTCATTCCACACCAACATCTTTGGCGTGCCAGGTAGGGGGTGCAATTGCGAGGATCTGGTCTAGTATCTAGCCTGGCATTTCGTCGTCACCATGGCTCCCAAGAAGGAGACGGCCAGGAGAAAGGGGCGCCTCCTGCGAACGTGAAGGACGCCAGTGCGGCAACAGAGAAGCTAAGTCATTCAGAGCTTTGAGTTATTTCCTTTTATATATAAGGTTATCGTCCTCAGAGATCTTGCCTATGTATGAGAAACCTGCACGCAAAGGGGCCCTCCCGCAATTGGCAACGCCCTTGTTCTGTTTCGAGTCCGCTCAACAGCTCAGAGTGGCCGCGTCGAGAGTGGTGGGGTAGCCTTCCGCTTGGCAGCGCTCCCGACTCGACTCGAGTCAAACTCGACAGATTCGATTTGTCGCTAAGAAGCGATAAGGTGGTTCGCCGGCAACAAGCACACCGGCAGCCATCGGGGACCTGTCCCCAAGATGCCGCCTGGGTTTACGCGCCGGCAAACCTATCCAGTTAACGTAGGGTGGACATACAAAGGAAAATCGAACAGGAAAATAACATGCATGATACTAAAAGTGCTGCAGAGTTATATTACATCAAATTGTTGCTGCTGTTCTAACCAGAGATAGCGATTGTCTTGGTTGTGAACCTGCAGCGGCCATAAGAAACGGGGTGCCTAATCCCGGCGCTAGCCCTCTACCCTCTGAATTCCGCCGATGTGGCTGATGATGGGCTTGATGCGCTCCTTGAGCGGCGCGAGGTCAGTATCCGCCGGCAAGCTCTCCAGCACGGCATCGAAGTCGAGGTCGAGGTACCAGTATGCCACCTTGGTGAGAACCTTGGTCATGGCGCCCTGGCAAAGCCTCCGGGCCTCGTCGGCCAGCGAGGCCACCCGGTTGGCGTGAAGCCGCTCCAAAGCACCGACGACCTTCTCAAAGAACAGGGTCAGGCTGCAGTTGGCGCTCACGCTCCGCTCCGGGGCATACCTCACATCCGGCATCCCCATGGTGGCCAGTTGCGCGGCGGCCTGGTTGGCCATGGTGGCAAGACGATTGAGCCAGCAGTTCTCGCCCTCCACGTGACCATGAAGTTGAGGGCCTCGTTCTTCCGCAACTGCTTCTCCGCCTCCAGCTCCTTGGCCAGGGTCCCCTCCCGGGTTTTGGCCTCCGAGAGCATCCCCTCGAGGCCCTCCAGCTTCAGCGTGAGGTCCTTGATGGACTTGTTGGCCTCGGAGAGCTCCCCGGCCCTGCTGACAGCCGCGCTCTGCGCCTCCGTCAGGGCGCCGTTTAGCGTGTCCTTCTCCTGGGATAGCTTCAGGGCCTGCTCCTTCAGCTCGTCCCGCTCCGCCTCCAGCTCCTTCACCTTGTCGGCGTCACCCTGGGCCTAGGCATCGAGTGCCTCTTTGTGCCTCTGCTCCGGCTCCTTTGGTCCACCGCAAGACAAGCTCCTCCACCTCTTCATCTTTGCATGGCGTGGCGGCAAGCTTCTCCTCGCGCGGCGAGGTCCTCCTCCCGGAGTTGAGGCGGCCTCATGCTGGGTCCGGCGGCCTCGGCGGCAGCGTCCAAGTTCTTCGCCGTCTCTTGGGCTTTCTCGACGTCGGCAAGCTTCATGGTGAGCTCCACATCGCGCTTGGCCAGCTCGCCCTGGGCGGCGTTCAGCTCCTTGTGAGCCTCGCGGAACCAGCCCTGCGTCTCGGCAACACGCTCCTGGAGGTCCACCTCCGCCTTCTCCACCATCGCCGTCCTGGACCTAACTTTGTCCAGGCGGGCACGGTGGAGCGCCTGGAGTCTCCGAAAGTTGGCACCCATGGCCTGGAGCAGCCGCTCCTCCTGGGAGCCGTCGCCACCAACGCTCGGCTCATCGACGACCTCAAGGACGGTGGCGGCAAGAACTTCGTCGTCGAACGCCTCTCCCTCGACGGGTGTCCTGGTGCTCGATGCGCCTAGAAGGTGGACGAACAAGTCGTCACTCACCCTCAGGTACTTGCCGGAGCCGGAAGCAGTAGAGGAGGAAGGCCGGTCATCAGCCACCCTCTCCTCCTCCTCGGCAGCGGCCCACCGGCCTCCCCGGTAGGCCCCTTTCTGGCCTCCTCAGCGGTGGCCTTGCCGGCCTCCCCGGCAGACCCCTTGCCGGCCTCCTCAGCGGCGGCCCTGCCGGCCTCCCCGGCAGGCCCCTTGGCGGCGTCCTCAGCAGCGCCCTTGGCGGCCTCCTCGGCGGCGATCTTCCCGGCTTCCACCTCGGCGGCCTTGGCAACGTCCTCGATGATGGCGTCCACGTCCTCTGGGTTCACCGAGGAGGAATCTGGACACCAAAGAAAGGAGTGAGGCAAGGCCAAGACCAAGAGCCAGAAAGAAAAAGGAACAGGGCGAAAGGCGAGCGACTTACCAGCGCCAGTGCTAGGCTGGGAAAAAGAAGTCCCCTCTCCGCCAACATTTGGCGTCGAGGCAAAGCCGCCAGTGCCCAAGTTCTCCTCCTCCTCCTCCATGTGCGTGGGCTCGGTGCTTGGCGCCCTTACCGGGGACACCCCTTGGGGCGGCGTGGTCGATGGGGGTGGCATGTTGGGAGTAGCCCTCTACGGCTCCTCCTGCTGCCACTCTCCTCCTGCATACCCGGCAAGGTCAACACCAAAGTATCGTACCCCTAACACTTGTCGACGAGGGGAGAGTAGTGAGCTTATGCTGGGGCTGGGTCGGGGGCTGCTGTCCGGGCTACTCAGCACCACCAGTGGCGCCCTTGAAGTACCAGCCGGGGGCTGGCCGCCCACGGAGGTCTTGGCCCTCTTCACCCATTGGGCCAGCGTCTCAACGTCCCTGCAAAGATGAAAACAAGTTAAGACAAGCAACATAGATTGAGGAGACAGAGATGACGAGAAGAAGACAGATACTTACTCGTCGTCCACCTCCTCCTCTGCCGTTTTCCTCTTCCTCCTCGGGCTGAGGGATCCAAAGTCGAAAGTGACCCCTGCGTCGACATACGCCGAAGGAGGGGAGGAAGGTGGAGTCTGTGTGCGCTCGGACGAAGAAGAAGCAGATGCCTTCCTCCTCGCTGTCGCGGCCTTCACCACCTTCTTCGCCGCTGCGGCCCTTGTCTGACGCGCGGACTCCTCCGGGGACTTTGGCCGCCACGCGGTCCTGACGGGCCGCACCGGCTCGCCAGAAGTGGCCCGCCGGAGGATTCGCCCTCTTCCCGTGGCCGGAGGGTCAACAGCCCCGGCCTCCTCCTCCGACGACTCGTTGGCCGCGTCCTCGGCCAAAGGAGCCTCGGTGCCGGCGTTGCTGGCCTCCCCAGCAGCCTCCGCCCACCTGGCGAGCTCCTCCTCTGCGTCCATTGCGTCCTTGTCCTCCACACCACTGGCGCTGCCGGCCTCCTCGGCAAGCTTCGCCTCCATCGCCCTGGCGGCAATGTAGTCCAGCTCCGCTTGGGTGGTGTCCTGGATGAGCAGCCGCTCGGCATCGGTGTTGACGTATCCCTCGTGCAGGGTGTCGAAGAACTGTTGCACCTCGACGCCCTCCGGCTCGGCCCAGCTCGGGTCAGGGCCATGCGCGTTGCAGTCCGGCATCATGGCGATGATGTCGGTCCGGCGCGAATTGTTGCACAGCGGGACCACTCCCGCCGGCAACTTGAACAAGGGCCCCTTGAAGACCTTGCCGGCCTTCGCGACGGCCCTCGCGACCTTGCCGGTCCGCTCGACCTCGCCGTCGCGGCCCACATCGAGCTGGAAAATTCGCTGGCAGAAATGGGCATGCCCCATCACTGTAATATTGTGGTCGAGGCCGGGGCGGAGCCGCATGATGTCGACGGGGTTCGTGAAAAGCCAGGTCGGCCTCCCCTTGTTGTGCAATGGAGCGATCCGGTGGCGGATGAAGTCCGCCCCGATCATCTCGAGGGTGAGCCCGGCCTCGGTGAGCCGAAGGATCCTGGTGGTGGCAATCGTGAGCTTCTCGGCATCGGCGTCGGCGTCGCTCCAATCGCTTCTACGGACCGGCGGTGCCCGGCGAACTTTGTAAAACACCGGCGGGTCCTTCTCTTCGGTCCAGCACCACCGGCCCCGCCATTCTTCCCACCTCTCCTGCATGGCGCCATCCGGGTACGCTCCCTTGGACCTTGGGATCCAGGTGACGCAACCAGAAATGGCGCCTCCCGTCTTGATCCGAGGGAAGAAGTAATGGCGGAAGAGCGCCATGTTGGGGTGCACCCCGGTGAAACCCTCGCAGAGGTGCACGAAAAAAGCCATGCACACCACCGCATTCAGGGTAAAATCCAAGACGTGGAAGCCAAAGGTGTGCATGATGTCGCTGAAGAAATCAGAGAAGGGAGGACAAAGCTCGCAGGAAAAATAGTAGACAAAAAAGGGGTACCGATCTAGGGCAGCCTCGGCGCAGTTGGCGGGGACGACGCGTGTGGCTGGATGCCCCGACTTCTCTCCCCCCATCTTCACCCCCCACAGGGTCTTGAAGGCTTCCCGAAGCTCGAACACGTCGACTGTTGAGGGGAAGAGGGCGGACTGCGTCCGCTGCACCCTTCAAGACTCTCCGTGGCTCCGCGCCCAAGCATCCTTAGCCACACCCTTGCCCTTGATGGATTTTGGCGCCATGGCGGCTGGGGGAGAAGGGCAGAGCAGAGGGCGGCGGGAACGCAACGGCGGCGAGCAAGAGTGAAGCTTGGGGAAGGAGAGGAAGACGAGCGGAGGCTTCCGAGATTGGGGCTGCGCGAAGGGTAAAAGGAACAGTGCGCCCACGGTTTCCCCTTTTTATGGGGAAGGTGCGGGTCGCGCTGCCCATTTACTATGATGTGGAGCATGCGTGCAGGAACCGTCCCACGCATGCCGCCCACATCATGCGCACCCCTCCACGCCACACCATGCTACGAACGGGTCGTGGGAAGCGCAGCGCGCGGAAAAAGTTTTACCATGGTAAAAACCGCCCCGCCTGCCCGCGCACCATTTTGGGCCTGGCCCAACAACGTGTCGCGCTTATGTGTGGCCCAGGTTCGGGGGCTCCTGTCGGTGTACAAAAGGAGGGGCGCACTCTTGTACCCCTTTACCTGTGCACGAGCAGTCGGAGCCGCGCCCATGGTCACACCAAGCAGAATAGGGGAGGCGAGCCAAGGTAAGACCGAAGCCCAAGATAACCAGAGCAACGCCAAGGCCAAGACCACAAAGAGCAGAGGGAGGAAGCAGGTTCCCCAGGCAAGACCCTTGCCGGGGCATCCTCAGCAACCCCGGCAAGACCCTTGTCGGGGCAGCTGGCCCCACACCTACAGAGCGAGCCACCCTTGAGCCCACGGTCTCCAACATCACGTTGGGCCAGGGCTCGGTAGGCACCTCCGTGGTGGCATGCAGATCTTTGTGAAGACAAGGAACACTCAAGATCAGATGAGGATGAGAAGACGACGATCCTCGGCAAGATCCTTGCCGAGGAAGGCCACCAGACCACTGGCAAGGTCCTTGCCGGGAACGACAGCGCGCCACGGCAAGACCCTTGCCGGGCCACCCGGCAAGGCCCTCGCCGAGGATGCCAGCAGGGCCACTACCAGGCCCGCACCAACCAAGTCTCCACCACCATTCACATGCAGCTGCCAGCCCAACCAGCTGGGCGGGCACCTGTGTGGCGGCATGCAGATCTTCGTGGAGGCTCCACCACCGCACCACCTCAGATGCCTGCCTGCCTACGTGGCGCCGCATGCATCGCTAGCCAGGGCGCGTGTCGAAGCAAGGAAGAGCGGCGACGGACGGCACGGTCCTCGCCCCCGTCCCCGATAAAGCAAGGGGACACCTAAGCTACGCATTAAATGCATCTTGTCCTGTAATACGAGCGATAAGCTCATAGCACTGTGCGCCTTTCCACCTCATGTGTGCCACTGTGGCAGTCCCTTTCGACTATAAAAGGAGGCCCATGGCATAATGGAGAAGGATTCGGCTCTTTTGAACCGCACACTCACCACAGCTAGTTCGAGAGCTCAAGAACTCTCTGAAATACACCCACCAAAGCAGGACTAGGGTTTTACGCATCCTCGCGGCCCGAACCTGGGTAAACGATCCTCGTGCTGGTTACTAATCCTGCTCTTCTCACAACCCTGCGCCTCGGCAACCGTAGTAGGGATTCTTGTGATCCCATAGGTGTCGTTCCACACAATGTCGGATTGAAAATGGCATGTTAGTGCATTTTACAAATCCTGCAAACCAAATAGGCATGTAGTAGTGTTGAAAACTACATGTAGGCACTAACACGTTTTCTTCTTTTGTAGATAAAATTAGGCCCGGTGGTGGATAATGTGATACAATATAACAATCACGTCGAATGCCTAGATCTGCATCTCTCAGAAATTACTTTGAACTCCTATTGAGGGACCTTACCAGAGATTATATTCTCCAGTTTCTTTGTTATCAGAGCAAGGGTGCTCAAGGTAATGAGGTTTTCCCTACATTTATTTCGCAAAAATGAATGGTTTGTTGATTAGCGTCGGCAGCTACGGCAGAATGGAATAGGCTCCAAAAATGCTGAACTTCATTTTGGAACTTCATATGACAGAGTTATCGGAAGTCATCGTGTCAACCCCATACATGACTTCTCGGTGGCTGACCCCTTTGCAAAAATTATGAGGTTTCGAAACCAGACTTAGAAGTGGTAATATTAGTTTGAACCTCTCTGATAGCCATGTTCAATGGATCAGTAGCGGCGCTTGCAGGTGATGAGCTGAATTTCATTTCTAATATCAGTTTGAACCTTGTAATCTTCAAATTTGAGCCATATAACTCTGGAATTTGAACCTTGTAATATCTCGAGCTTTTGTGGTACAATCGTTGAAATGGCATCGTATGAGACTCGTATATTGGTAGCACTATTTTGACCTTAATATGCAATGGATTTAGATTTTATTAACCATTCTCGAATCTGTTTACCTTATCGATCTCATAGCACATGATTTAACTCGACTGTGAACTCGACTGTGATCTTCGACATTATTGCACACAGTTGGTTTCTTCAACCGTGTGCCCTGTAGAGCGCGGAATTAATTATCGCACTCGAGTGTCCATCATCACCCTTCTATGTAACTTTGACCTCATCACCCACGGGTAAACTTATGACCAAATTCATTCCACACACTTCGTTTTTACAAAGCTTTTTGCCAATAAACACCCATGATTTGTCCCTCTTCTAGCCGACGCGTGGCCGAACTAGCCGGGTGGGAAGCTTGCGCAGCAAACTGCACGGTAGCGCGGGAACAGGCTCACTGATGATACATTTGGCGCCTCTTCAAGCCCACACGTGGTCAATGAAATGCGTGCGGTGCAGTGTTGTCAAGCGTGCACTGGAATCCTCCACTATGAATGCCGTGACAAGACGTGACGATTACAGGCCCGCCGGCCCCCATTTATTACAGCGGCCATTTAACCCTTGTGTCTTTGATACGTCTCCAACGTATCTATAATTTTTTATTGTTCCATGCTGTTATATTATCACTCTTGGATGTTTTATAATCATTTTATATCAATTTTTGGTACTAACCTATTGACATAGTGCCAAGTGTCAGTTGCTGTTTTCTGCATGTTTTTTACATCGCAGGAAATCAATATCAGACGGAGTCCAAATGCACCGAAACTTCGTGGAGATTTTTTTGGACCATAAGGAACATAATGGTCCCTGGCTGCGCCTGGGTGGTGCCCCGGGCGCACCCTGGTGGGTTGTGCCCACCACGGGTGCCCCCCGGACCGCCTCTTTGCTCTATAAATACCCCAATATTCCAGAAACCCTAGGGGAGTTGACGAAATATTCATCCAGCCGCCGCAGAGTCCAGAACCACTAGATCCAATCTAGACACCATCTCGGATGTGGTTCACCACCTCCATTGGTGCCTCTCCGATGATGCGTGAGTAGTTCTTTTTAGACCTTCGGGTTCGTAGTTAGTAGCTAGATGGTCTCTTGGAGATCCATATGATGTAACTCTGTTGCGGTGTGTTTGTTGGGATCGATGAACTTTGAGTTTATGATCAGATCTATCTTTTTATATCCATGAAAGTATTTGAGTTTCTTTGATCTCTTATATGCATGATCTCTTATAGCCTCGTATTTCTTCTCCGATATTTGGGTTTGGTTTGGCCAACTTGATCTATTTATCTTGCAATGGGAAGAGGTGCTTTGTAGTGTGTTCGATCTTACGGTGCTTGATCCCAGTGACAGAAAGCGAAACGACACCTATGTATCATTGCTAATAAGGATAAAACGATGGGGTCTATCTCTGAATAGACAGATCTTGTCTACATCATGTCATCGTTCTTATTGCATTACTCCATTTTTTTCATGAACTTAATACACTAGATGCATGCTGGATAGCAGTCGATGTGTGGAGTAATAGTAGTAGATGCAGGCACGAGTCGGTCTACTAATCTTGGACTAATGCCTATATAAGGATCATTTCCTGAATATCATCATGAGTATTTGAAGTTCTATTAATTGCCCAGCGGTAATTTGTTCACCCACCGTTTGCTATTTTTCTCGAGAGAAGCCACTAGTGAAATCTACGGCCCCCGGGTCTCTTTCTCATATATTTGCCTTTGCGATCTACTTTTCCTTGCATTTATTTTCAGATCTATTAAACCAAAAATACAAAAATATTTTGCTTCACTTTATTTTATTTGTGATCTATTTACCAATCTATTACAACTTACTCCCGTCCATGCACCGTTTCTAGCGCCATTACCCGAAAGGGATTGACAACCCCTTTAACACGTTGGGTTGCGAGTGGTTGTTATTTGTGTGCAGGGGCTGTTTATTTTGTGTTGCTTTGGTCTCCTACTAGTTCGATAACCTTGGTTTCATATATGAGGGAAATACCTACCGCCGCTGTGCTGCATCATCCCTTCCTCTTTGGGGAAATACCGACGTAGCTTCAAGTGACATCAAAAGGAATTTCTGGCGCCGTCGTCGGGGAGGATCTTCAACATATACCAGGTTCCTAATCACAAATCTCATCTCCTCAAAATTTACATGATTTGTCATTTGCCTCTCGTTTTCCTCTCCCCCACTTCACAAAAATTTGCCTTTTTATTCGCCTTTCTTTTTCTTTCGTCGTTTTCTTGTCGGATCTGTTTTTGAGTGCAATCTTGTTTTGTGGTCATCATGACTCAAGAGAACACCAAGTTATGTGATTTCTCCAATACCAACAACAATGATTTTATCGGCACTCCGGTTGCTCCTCCCGCCACTAGTGCGGAGTCTTGTGATATTAATACTGCTTTGCTGAATCTTGTTATAAAGATCAATTTTATGGTACTCCTAATGAGGATGCCGCATCCCATCTTAATACCTTCGTGGAATTATGCGATATGCAAAAGAAAAAAGATGTGGACAATGATGTGGTGAAGATGAAATTATTTCCGTTTTCTTTGTGTGATTATGCAAAAATTTGGTTCTCTTCTTTGCCTCACAATAGTATCGATTCTTTGAATAAGTGCAAAGATGCTTTTATCACTAAGTATTTTCCTCCCACAAAAATTATTTCCCTTAGAACACAGATTATGAATTTCAAGCAACTTGAACATGAGCATGTTGCACAATCTTGGGAAAGGATGAAAATGATGCTAAGGAATTGCCCAATTCATGGGTTAAATCTTTGGATGATCATACAAAAAATTTATGCGGGATTGAATTTTGTTTCTCGTAATCTTTTGGATTCCGCCGCGGGAGGTAATTTTCTGGAAATTACTTTGGGTGAAGCCACCAAATTGCTTGATAACATCATGGCAAATTATTCACAATGACAGTCCGAAAGAGCTCCTACTAGTAAAAATGTTAATTCGGTTGAAGAAATTTCTTCTTTGAGTGAAAAAGTTGATGCTCTTATGAAATTGGTTGCTAGTAAAAGTGCTCCTATTTATTTTAATGATATGCCTTTGTCTACTTTGATTGAGCAAAATAGTGATGCCATAGATGTGAATTTTATCTCTCGAAATAATCTCAACAATAATGCTTATAGAGGTAATTTTAATCCTAGGCCTTTTCCTAGTAATTCCTCTAATAATTATGGTAATTCCTATGGAAATCTTATAATGATAATAGGAACACCTCTGACCTTGAGAACAATATTAAAGAATTTATCAACATGCAAAAATCTTTCTACACTTCCATAGAGGAAAAGTTGAGTAAGATTGATGATTTGTCTAGAAGTGTTGATAGAATTGCTCATGATGTGGAAAATCTCAAGATGAAAAATTTTGTGCCTAAAGTAGATGAATAAATTAAAGCTCTTTATGTTTCTATGGATGAAAGTAAGAAAATAACCACTATGCCTAAAGTAGATGAATCAATTAAAGCTCTTTATGTTTCTAGTAATTTCTTTCGCAAAAGTGATGAAGATCCTAAAATGATTGGTGTTTCTTCTATTGATTCCTTGTTTAGTAAAGTTAATATTGATGAAAAAGGGACTGGAGAAGAGTCAACTTTAGGTAGAAGGCGTCCCAATATTTCGGAGGGTGAAAATCTTGTTGAGAAAATTGATAAAAGTGGGTTTGAAGAGGTCAAAACTTTAGCTAGTCATGTGCCCACTCTTTTGGATTACAAAGACTTTAATTATGATAGTTGCTCTTTGATTGATTGTATTTCTTTGTTGCAATCCATGATAAACTCACCCCATGCATATGAACAAAATAAAGCTTTTACTAAACATATTGTTGATGCTATGATGAAAGCTTTTGAAGAAAAATTGGAATTGGAAGTTTCAATTCCTAGAAAATTGCATGACGAATGGGAACCTACTATCAAAGTCAAGATTAAAAATTATGAATGTTTTGCTTTGTGTGACTTGGGTGCCAGTGTTTCTACAATTCTGAAATCTTTATGTGATGTGCTTGGTTTTACCGATCTTGAAGAATGTTCTTTAAATTTGCACTTGGCAGACTCTACTATTAAAAGGCCTTTGGGAAGAATTAATGATGTTCTTATTCTTGCAAATAGGAATTATGTGCCCATAGATTTTATTGTTCTTGATATTGATTGCAATCCGTCTTGTCCAATTATTCTTGGTAGACCGTTTGTACGCACTATCGGTGTCGTGATTGATTTGAAAGAAGGCAATATTAAGTTCCAATTTCCCTTGAGGAAGGGTATGGAAAAATTTCCTAGAAAACAAATTAGGGCACCATATGAATCAATCATGAGGGCATCTTATGGATCTCGAACCAAAGATGACAAAACTTAGGTCCTTGCTTTAGGCCTAGCTAAGGGCGTAAAACTATAGTGCTTGTTGGGAGGCAACCCAATGAATAAAATTTATTTTTGCTTTTTGCTTTCTGTTCTTGAGTGTTTACACAATTATTCTAATGTTATGATTGTGTTTTTTTTAATTGGTGTTTGTTCCTGTCGGTGTCAAAACCGGCGGATCTTGGGTAGGGGGTCCCGAATTGTGCGTCTAAGGTCGATGGTTACAGGAGACGGGGGACACGATGTTTACCCAGGTTCGGGCCCTCTCTATGGAGGTAATACCCTACTTCCTGCTTGATTGATCTTGATGAATATGAGTATTACAAGAGTTGATCTACCACGAGATCGTAATGGCTAAACCTTAGAAGCCTAGCCTGTATGACTATGGTAATGACTATATCCTTTCCAGACTACACCGTCCGGTTTATATAGACACCGGGGGGGTCTAGGGTTAGATAGAGTCGGTTACATAAGAAGGAATCTTCATAGTTGGTCGCCAAGCTTGCCTTCCACGCCAAGGAGAGTCCTATCCGGACACGGGTACAGTCTTCAGCCTTCATGTCTTCACAGCCTACCAGTCCAGCCCATGGATAACAGGTCGGACGCCCGACGACCCCTTAGTCCAGGACTCCCTCAGTAGCCCCTGAACCTGGCTTCAATGACGAGGAGCCCAGCGCGCAGATTGTCTTCGGCGTTGCAAGGCGGGTTCCCCTTTTCGAACTCCAAGATAGTCTTCAGATGTAATGATTGTATCCGGACTTGTATACACAACTACAGAGGATATAATATTTCACGAGTCCAATTCGCTAACAACTTTTTGGTAATATGACATCACACCTGCTCGGCCATTATTTTCGAACCGTTAGCTAGCCTGTCGTTCCACGTCTCAATACCTGGTTTTATTGGCATGTCTTATCCAAGCGGAAATCGTATCTCCCCTTTTTTAAGGGATTCTTATCAACCCGGACGTGGGTAACCCAACTGTTGCTTGGGTACAACTCCTTGGGAATAGGCAAGTTTTGAGGCCCAGGAGGAGCGTTCGATATTCACGGCCTTTATATAGGGGTACAGACCCGTCTTTTTCTTTCACGCTTGCTTCTTCCTCAACCCTTGCTACCCCGAGTTCCAACACCTGATTTCAATCGCCACAAGCTCCAATCATGTCCGGATCCAGCCGTCAAGGCCGGTGGGTGGCTTCTTCTGTCACGGAGGGAGATATTGCAAAGCTTCGGGCGACGAGGTATCTGACCACAGAAATCCTTCATCGGCTTCCTGCCGAGGGGAAGGTTATTCCCGCCCCCAGATCAGGCGAGAGGGTCGTGTTCGTGTCCCACTTCCTTCGCGGGTTAGGGTTTGCACTTAATCCCTTCGTCCGAGGGCTCGTGTTCTATTATGGGCTAGATTTTCACGATCTGGCCCCGGACTCTATTCTTCTTATCTCGGCGTTTATCGTCACGTGCGAAGCCTTCCTCTGAACTCCTCTGCACTTCGTCTTGTGTCTCTGGACCTTCAATGTGAAGCTGCAAGTGATAGAGGGGGAGCAGGCAGAGTGCGGTGGTGCCATAGTGAGCAAGCTTGCTAGCGATGTTTGGCTGAAAGGATCCTTTGCCAAATCTTCTGATTTATGGCAGCAGGGGTGGTTCTATATCACCGAGCCCTGTGGCTCCAAGTGGGCAGCTGCGCCCGCATTTCGATCCAGCCCCCCAATTCAGCTTGCATCATGGATTAATAAGGGGTTGGACTGGGGATCAACGGACGAGGTGCGGGCTTTGCAAAGTCGCATCCGAAGTCTCATTGAGAGGGACATCAATATCGTCAACGTTGTTCAAGTAATGCTAGTCCGCTGGACCCTGCCGTGCCAGCGATGGCCTCTCTGCATGTGGGAGTTCAATCCAGAAGGGTCGCGGACTCTTCGGCACTTCTTGGGCACTACGCACGAAGGAATGTGGAGATTATTTTTCGGGAAACGAAAGCAATGGTCGGACACCACCGAAGATATCTGCCTAGACTGTAACCGTCCGGACACCCAGGTAAGTACCCGTTCGCTTAACACTTCATAATCAGACATCCAGTGGTAAGACACTGATCGAATCATCCTTTTTCAGGGCTGGATAAAGAAAGTGGAACGGATTAGGTGTCCGGATCCCCTTCCCGAAGACTCAGTTAATCCTATGTTAACAAGGATGCTGGCCTCGGCACCATACCAGGCGCGGGCAAGGGAGGGTAAAGAGGAGAGTGAGAAGACCTGAGATGACCTTTTTTCCGGACGTAAGTCGGATACCGAGTCCGAAGAAATCGACCTTTCCTCGCCTCAAGACAGAGGCGAAAGAGGACCCAGTATCCCTTCTCCGAGCAGGAGGAAAAGGGCCGCCTCCGAAGGATGGGAGGGGCGATCTCCCAAGAGGGGCAAGATGCCACCGTCGAGCGGCTTGGGTTTGGAAAGTGACGCCGTTGAACAGCTCCAACATGGGGACAAGCCCTCGACCAAACCGTAAGTGAATCCGGGGTACTTTGATAGTGTCCTGCTCCTTTGCCGTTACCGAAGATATACGTAACCTGTTCGTGCATTTTTACAGGTCAGCACAGAGTTTTTCTGGGCAATCCTCTTCTTCGGGAGGTCTCCTCCCAGAGATGATGGAGAGCGAGACGCCTCCTGAT
This sequence comes from Aegilops longissima, assembly GCA_021605205.1. Lineage (NCBI taxonomy): Eukaryota > Viridiplantae > Streptophyta > Magnoliopsida > Poales > Poaceae > Aegilops > Aegilops longissima. The sequence goes on from CM038682.1 coordinate 607,248,393, forward strand.
ACGTCTCCAACGTATCTATAATTTTGATTGCTCCATGCTACTTTATCTACTGTTTTAGGCAATATTGGGCTTTATTATCCACTTTTATATTATTTTTGGGACTAACCTATTAACCGGAGGCCCAGCCCAGATTTGTTGTTTTATGCCTATTTCAAGGTGTTCGAGGAAAAGGAATATCGACGGAGTCAAAAAGGAACGAAATCAACTGGAGAAGTTATTTTTGGAAGGAAACCCACCTGATGGACTTGGACTCCACGTCAGAAGATACGGGAGGTGCTCACGAGGGTAGGGGGCGCGCCCCTCCCCCCTGGGCGCGCCCCCCTGCCTCGTGGGGCCCCTGTAGCTCCATCGACGTTCTCCTTTCACCCATATATACCGTCGTACCCTAAAACTTCCAGAACAAAAGATAGATCGGGAGTTCCGCTGCCGCAAGCCTCCAAAGCCACGAAAAACCAATCGGGACCCCTTTCCGGTACCCTGCCGGAGGGGGGATCCATCTCCGGTGGCCATCTTCATCATCCCGGCGCTATCCATGACGAGGAGGGAGTAGTTCACCCTCGGGGCTGAGGGTATGTACCAGTAGCTATGTGTTTGATCTCTCTCTCTCTCTCTCTCTCTCTCTCTCGCTCTCTCTCTCTCGTGTTCCAATCTATGGCACAATCTTGATGTATCCCGAGCTTTGCTATTGTAGTTGGATCTTATGATTTTTCTCTCTCTCTACTCTCTTGTGATGAATTGAGTTTCCCCTTTGAAGTTATCTTATCGGATTGAGTCTTTTATGAGAACACTTGATGTATGTCTTGGTGATCAACTTGCGGGTTTCGTGACATTGGGAACCTATGCATAGGGGTTGGCACATGTTCTTGACTCTCCGGTAGAAACTTTGGGGCGCTCTTTGAAGTACTTTTATGTTGGTTGGATGAATCTGAGATTGTGTGATGCATATTGTATAATCATTCCCACGGATACTTGAGGTGACAATGGAGTATCTAGGTGAAATTAGGGTTTTGGTTGATTTGTATCTTAAGGTGTTATTCTAGTACGAACTCTTTTATAGATTGATCCGAAAGAATAGCTTTGTGGTGGTTTCGTACCCGACCATAATCTCTACGTTTGTTCTCCGCTATTAGTGTCTTTGGAGTGACTCTTTGTCGCATGTTGAGGGCTTGTCATATTATCTATCTATGTTATTATTGTTGAGAGAACTTGCACTAGTGAAAGTATGAACCCTAGGCCTTGTTTCCTGTCATTGCAATACCGTTTACGCTCACTTTTACCACTTGTTACCTTGCTGTTTTTATATTTTCAGATTACAAAAACCTATATCTACCATCCATATTGCACTTGTATCACCATCTCTTCGCCGAACTAGTGCACCTATACAATTTACCATTGTATTGGGTGTGTTGGAGACACAAGAGACTTTCTGTTATTTGGTTGCAGGGTTGTTTGAGAGAAACCATCTTCATCCTACGCCTCCTAAGGATTGATAAACCTTAGGTCATCCACTTGAGGGAAATTTGCTATTGTCCTACAAACCTGTGCACTTGCAGGCCCAACAACGTCTACAAGAAGAAGGTTGTGTAGTAGACATCAAGCTCTTTTCTAGCGCCGTTGCCGGGGAGGCTAGGTAAGTGAAGGTATATCTTTAGATCTTGCAATCGAATCTTTTTGTTTCTTGTTTTAGCACTAGTTAGTTTATAAAAGAAAACTACCAAAAAAATGGAATTGAGTTTGTCTCATACGCTTCATCTTTTTAATATCTTTCGTGAGTATGATGGAAAGGAAAATTGTGCCAAAGTGTTAGAAGAAGAATGCATTAAAATATTTGGCACTAAATCTTTGAATGATGAGCATGATTGCAATGTTGTTAGTATGAATTCCTTGAATATCCATGATGCTAATGATATGCAAAGCCACAAGCTTGGGGAAGCTATGTTTGATGAATATGATATATTTAGTCCCCCAAGTTTTGACGAGCAAATTTATTTTGATGAAAGCATGCCTCCTATCTATGATGATTATTGTGATGACACGTATGCTTTAAAGAATAATGATAACCATGAAACTTGTCATCTTGATCTTAATCTTCAATCACATGATAGTTATTTTGTTGAGTTTGCTCCCACTATTATTCATGAGAAGAATTTTGCTTATGTGGAGAGTAGTAAATTTTCTATGCTTGTAGATCATGAAAAGAACGCTTTAGGTGCTGGTTATATTGTTGAATTCATTCATGATGCTACAGAAAATTATTATGAGGGAGTAATATATGTTTGTAGGAATTGCAATAATATCAAGTTTCCTCTCTATGTGCTCAAAGCTTTGAAGTTATGCTTGTTTTACCTTCCTATGCAAGTTGATTATTGCTCCCATAAGTTGTTTGCTCACAAAATCCCAATGCATAGGAAGTGAGTTAGACTTAAATGTGCTAGTCATATTCTTCATGATGCTCTCTTTATGTTTCAATTCCTATCTTTTATGTGAGCATCATTGAAATCATCATGCCTAGCTAGGGGCGTTAAACGATAGCGCTTGTTGGGAGGCAACCCAATTTTATTTTAGTTTCCTACTTTTTTGTTCTGTTTAGGAATAAATAATCCATCTAGCTTCTGTTTAGATGTGGTTTTATCTTTTAATTAGTGTTTGTGCCAAGTTAAACCTATTAGATCTTCTTGGGAGATAGTTATTTGATCTTGCTGTAATTTCCAGAATCTTTGCGCTTAGTGCCCGAATTGTTAAAAATCACAAGAACGTGATAAAATAGTGATTCCAATTGATGCTGATCAATAAAAAAAAATTCCAGGTTGTCTAATTTTTGTAGAATTTTTTGACTTCCATAAGTTTGCGTTATTTACAGATTACTACAGACTGTTCTGTTTTTGACAGATTCTGTTTTCATTGTGTTGTTTTCTTATTTTGATGAATCTATGGCTAGTAAAATAGTTTACAAACCATAGAGAATTTGGAATACAGTAGGTTTAACACCAATATAAATAAAGAATGAGTTCATTACAGTACCTTGAAGTGGTTTTTTGTTTTCTTTCGCTAACGGAGCTCACGAGTTTTCGGTTAAGTTTTGTGTTGTGAAGTTTTCAAGTTTTGGGTAAAGATTCGATGGAATATTGAATAAGGAGTGGCAAGAGCCTAAGCTTGGGAATGCCCAAGGCACCCCAAGGTAATATTCAAGGACAACCAAGAGCCTAAGCTTGGGGATGCCCCGGAAGGCATCCCCTCTTTCGTCTTCGTTCATCGGTAACTTTACTTGGAGCTATATTTTTATTCACCACATGATATGTGTTTTGCTTGGAGCGTCATGTAATTTTGTTTTTTTGCTTGCTTTTGGTTAGATTAGTGTTTTGCATCTTTAGTTTCAATAAAAAAAGTCAAGGATAGCCTTTTCCATGCTTATTTTGCTAGTATACATGTTGCTGTTTGAAAACAGAAAGTTTACCACTGTTGCAAAAATTCCTCAGAATAGTAAGAGCATGATATAATGTTGAAACTTTTTTCATATAAAGCTCTGATAAATTTATTACAGTGGGAATTTTAGTTCATAATTTTTGGAGTTAGGGAAGTATGATGAATCTTGCATTCTTTATAGACTGTACTGTTTTGGCAGACTGTACTGTTTTGGCAGATTGCTGTTATGTTTGCATTGTTTGCATATGTTTGCTTGTTTAATGATTCTATTTGATGATAGGAGTATTAAATATGAAGAGGCATTTAGTATGCAATGTTGAATAATAATGTTAGTGATTTGTTACAGTAGAAAATGATAAGGTTTTGCATTGGTTTATACTAACCTATCTCACGAGTTCTTGTTGAGTTTGTTGTGAATGAAGCTTTTGATAAAAAGAGAAACCATGATATGAGAGGAATTAAGGAGACACAAAAGTTCAAGCTTGGGGATGCTCAAGGCACCCCAAGATAATATTTCAAGAAGTCTCAAGCATCTAAGCTTGGGGATGCCCCGGTAGGCATCCCACCTTTGTTCTTCAACAACTATCGGTTAGTATCGGTTGAGTCTAAGTTTTTGCTTCTTCACATGAGTTGTGCTATCCTTGCATTGTAGTTTTCTTTAGCTTTGCTTGCTGTTTTAATAAATTATAAAGATCTGAAATTATTAAATGGGAGAGTCTTCACATAGTTGTATAATTATTCGACTACTCATTGATCTTCACTTATATCTTTTGGAGTAGTTTGTTGTTTGCTCTAGTGCTTCACTTATATCTTTTAGGGCATGGTGGTAGTTTTATTTTTATGAAATAGATGAACTCTCATGCTTCACTTATATTATTTTGAGAGTCTTAAATATCATGGTAATTTGCTTAATATTAATATACTTGGTATTCAAGATATGTGAAACTTTCTTTTGAGTGCGTTGAATACTAAGATAAGTTTGATGCTTGATAATTGTTTTGAGATATGGATGTGATAGTATCAAAGTCATGCTAGTTGGGTGACTATGAATTTAAATAATGCTTGTGTTGAAGTTTTCAAGTCCCATATCATGCACGTATGGTTAAAGTTGTGTAACAAATTTGAAACATGAAGTGTACCTGGCTTGTGCATCCTTATGAGTGGCGGTCGGGGACGAGCGATGGTCTTTTCCTACCAATCTATCCCCCTAGGAGCATGCGCGTAGTACTTGGTTTTTGATGACTTCTAAATTTTTGCAATAAGTATATGAGTTCTTTTGACTAATGTTGAGTCCATGGATTATACGCACTTTTACCTTTTCGCCTTTGCTAGCCTCTTGATGCCGTGCATTGCCCTTTCTCACCTTGAGAGTTGGTGCAAACTTCGCAGGTGCATCCAAACCCCGTGATACGATACGCTCTATCACACATAAACCTCCTTATATCTTCCTCAAAACAGCCACATACCTACCTATCATGGCATTTCCATAGCCATTCCGAGATATATTTCCATGCAACTTCCATCATCATTATCACGACATACTTTACTTTTGTCATATTGCCATTGCATGATCATGTAGTTGACATCGTATTTGTGGCGAAGCCACCATGCATTATTTTTCATACATGTCACTCTTGATTCATTGCACCATCCCGGTACACCGCCGGAGGCATTCATATAGAGTCATATCTTGTTCTAGTATCGAGTTGTAATCCTTATGTTGTAATCAATAGAAGTGTGATGATCATCATTATTAGAACATTGCCCAAAAAAAAGAGAAATGCCAAAAAAAAGGAAAGGCCCAAAAAAAAGAGAAAGGGTAAAAAGGAAAAAAAAGAAGGCCCAAAAAAATAAAAAAATAAAAAAAATAAAAAGGGGCAATGCTACTATCCTCTTTCCCACACTTGTGCTTCAAAGTAGCACCTTGTTCTTCATGTAGTGAGTCTCATATATTGTGCTTCAAAGTAGCACCAAGTTTTTCATATAGTGAGTCTCATAAGTTGTCTTTTCATACTAGTGGTAATTTTTCATTATAGAACTTGGCTTGTATATTCCTACCATGGGCTTCCTCAAATGCCCTAGGTCTTCATGAGCAAGCAAGTTGGATGCACACCCACTAGTTTTCTTTTGTTGAGCATTTATAGCTCTAGTGCATCCGTTGCATGGCAATCCCTACTCCTCATGTTGACATCAATTGATGGGCATCTCCATAGCCCATTGATTATCCTCGTCAATATGAGACTTTCTCCTTTTTTGTCTTCTCCACACAATCCCCATCATCATATTCTATTCCACCCATAGTGCTATATCCATGGCTCACGCTCATGTATTGCGTGATGGTTGAAAAAGTTTGAGATTATTTAAGTATGAAACAATTGCTTGGCTTGTCATCGGGGGTATAGAAGTTGGGAACATCTTCGTGTGACGAAAAAGAAGCATAGCCTAACTATATGATTTTGTAGGGATGAACTTTCTTTTGCCATGCTATTTTGAGAAGACATGATTACTTTGATTAGTATGCTTGAAGTATTATTATTTTTATGTCAATATAAACTTTTGTCTTGAATCTTTCGGATCTGAATATTCATATCACAAGTAAGAAGAATTACATTGAAATTATGCAAAGTATCACTCCGCATCAAAAATTCTTTTTTATCATTTACCTACTCGAGGACGAGCAGGAATTAAGCTTGGGGATGCTTGATACGTCTCCAACGTATCTATAATTTTTGATTGCTCCATGCTACTTTATCTACTGTTTTAGGAATATTGGGCTTTATTATCCACTTTTATATTATTTTTGGGACTAACCTATTAACCGGAGGCCCAGCCCAGATTTGTTGTTTTATGCCTATTTCAGTGTTTCGAGGAAAAGGAATATCAGACGGAGTCAAAACGGAATGAAATCAACTGGAGAAGTTATTTTTGGAAGGAAACCCACCTGATGGACTTGGACTCCATGTCTTTGAAGTACTTTTATGTTGGTTGGATGAATCTGAGATTGTGTGATGCATATCGTATAATCATGCCCACGGATACTTGAGGTGACAATGGAGTATCTAGGTGACATTAGGGTTTTGGTTGATTTGTATCTTAAGGTGTTATTCTAGTACGAACTCTTTTATAGATTGATCCGAAAGAATAGCTTTGTGGTGGTTTCGTACCCGACCATAATCTCTATGTTTGTTCTCCGCTATTAGGGTCTTTGGAGTGACTCTTTGTCGCATGTTGAGGGCTTGTCATATTATCTATCTATGTTATTATTGTTGAGAGAACTTGCACTAGTGAAAGTATGAACCCTAGGCCTTGTTTCCTATCATTGCAATACCGTTTACGCTCACTTTTACCACTTGTTACCTTGCTGTTTTTATATTTTCAGATTACAAAAACCTATATCTACCATCCATATTGCACTTGTATCACCATCTCTTCGCCGAACTAGTGCACCTATACAATTTACCATTGTATTGAGTGTGTTGGGGACACAAGAGACTTTCTGTTATTTGGTTGCAGGGTTGTTTGAGAGAGACCATCTTCATCCTACGCCTCCTACAGATTGATAAACCTTAGGTCATCCACTTGAGGGAAATTTGCTACTGTCCTACAAACCTGTGCACTTGCAGGCCCAATAACGTCTACAAGAAGAAGGTTGTGTAGTAGACATCACCTCCCCCAACCTCCTCGCCTAATAAGGCAGACGAATCTGAAGTGTCATCACGGAGGGTTTTTCTTGATCAACAAGCTATGGGGGAGATAAAAGAGGCAGTACCTGAAGGTGGATCTCCGACCGTCCGAGATTCTGGGGCTGATGATAAAGGCCTCGGACTGTCTGGCTCGTAGCCGACGATGATTCTGGAGACGGGTGAACGGGTTCCTTCAAAGGATGGTTGTGCTCCTAGAGCGGCTTCCGGAGGCCCGGAGGCTCCGGATATATTGTGAGACATGTTGCGAAAAGCATCTATCTCGGGGGAACAGCGTACCTTGATGGGTACAGTGGTTGAGAAGATTTTGTCCACGAAGAGCGTATTGAATGAAGCCTTCATGAGCCTACTAAAAGGTTTCGAGGTTTGTGATATAATGTTTTTCAGCTATGTTTTATTTGCAAAGATGCACCTGCGTATAGGTAGTAGCCCCTGAGACTCGGGTTGGCTTCCACTGGGAAGCAAATGGAGGATCGAAAAGAATTACTCAAGGACTGATCTAATGAACTTGAACGCAGGCTGTTTCCCCCTTAGCTACTTCCCAGACTATGGATATTGCCGAGATGCAGCGGAAGCTTGATGTAGCAGGGGATGACCTTGCGTTAATCAATATGCGTCTGGACGAGTCGCAAGGTATGTATTCGGGGCAATCCCCATACATTTTTGTGGTATAAGCATGATGCTAAAATCTATATGCTGGAATATGCATGGCTGCAGATGGTGCTGCCGTTGTTGAATTTCTTCCAGCAGAGCTGGCCCGGGCCAAGGAGCAGGCCCGGTGTAGCCATGCGGCTGCCGAAAAGGCATCAGCTGAGTTAAAAGCCGAACAAGCTGCATGGCGCCAAGACGAGGAGAAGATATCCACGATGGCGCTCGAACTGAAAAATGCTACTGGCCGCTGTGAATTTCTGGAGAAGGAGAATGATGCCAAAACGGCTGAACTAGACAAGGCCTTACAAGAGGCGAGAGAAGCGCGGTCGGAATCCAGAGCAGCCCGTGAGGAGATCCAGCAAGCTGGGGAGATTGCGGCTGGTAAACCCTTTCTGCTAAAGACTAAGTTCGGCGATCCAAACTATGCTCAGCTTGACCGAGTGTGGAGTTCTCCGGACGAGTTTTTAGACTTGCCGAAGAGTTCTTTCGATGCGGCGCAGTATTATCAAGCGCGAGAGGGGTACGCAACGGAGAAGCTTTTCTGGTCACAGTTTGGCGCATCAAAGCGCCCTCTGTTGCTGAATGAACAGATGTCCCAATGGGCCGAGCTTCATAGGATATCCGGCGCTGCCATGAAGAACGTCATAATCCGGTTGTGGCCAACCAAGCCTGTTCCGAATAGCTACTTCGGTTTGGTGCAAAGGCTTGTTGACGCGGTGCCGCGTATCAACGCTGTGAAGCGGTCGACGTGCATTGAGGGTTCACGGATGGCTTTTGCCCGAGTCAAGACATTTTGGGGGAAGATGAAGGCCATCGATGTTGCGGCGAAGAGTCCACCCAAGGGCAAGGACCGTCCTGAACCGGAGCATTATTTTGATGACGTCCTAGAGGCCGCCCGCTTGATAGAGGGTCAGTGCTCGAAAGACATGATGTTCGAGTGAGGTGTATGAGAATTGTAAAATACAATTTTATAGTTAATCTATTTTTATGTTTTGCTCGAAAGCTTGTATACCTCCTGTGCGGCCGTTTTAATATAATCTGAAAGTTTTCCAGTAGTCGGCTTCAGCCCCCTCGTAGGAAGTACGGGGGTGTTCGGAAAAGCATTTAATCACTCTTTATCCAACGTCTTGGTCCATGAAGGAGGTGATAATGCGGCGAACCAGGCAATCGGACTATAGGGCGTTAACACTTTCACTTAGCCATAGGAGTTTTATGGTGGGGCTACGACATAGCCCCTGGTATGTATGCGGCGTATTTGAAAGCACAAGTGCTCCCTAGGTGGTTTTGGTAATTAATGTCAACATATCTCTTGTTGGACTAACACTTTTATCTAGTATGTTTCATATAAGTTCAACAATGGAGTGGCATGGACTAAAGGATGTGGGAACTCCTTCAAGATGCTAAGGACAAAGGATTGGCTCAAGCTTCAAGCTCAAGACTCTTCATTTTACATTTTAGTGATCCAAGACCACATTGAGTCTATAGGAAAAGCCAATACTATCAAGGAGGGATGAGGTGTTGCTTAATGAGCCTCTTGCTTCAAGTGCTTAGTGATATGCTCCAAATACCCTCAACTACTTTCCCACTTCCACACATATGTCCTAAAACCTAAAGTCAAACTCGGCCCCACTGATTCTTCCTATCCGGCGCCACCGAGTTTTGATGTCTTAGCCACTGCCACAAACCCTAGGCAAATCGGTTCCACCGATAGGGATCTCGGTCTCACCGAGATGGGATTGTAATCTCTCTGTGTATGTCCACCATCAAAATCGGTCTCACCGAGTTTGAGGATCGGTACTACCGAGATTACAATGCAAACTTTCTGGTTAAATTATTACCAAAATCGGTCCCACCGAGTTTGAGTAATCGGTCCAACCGAGTTTGCCTGACCAACTCTCTGGTTAGCTAATTACCAAAATCGGTCTCACCGAGTTTGTGTAATCGGTGTCACCGAGATTACGTTATGCCCTAACCCTAACCATATCAGTCCTACCGAGATGCATGTCAGTCCCACCGAAAACCCTAACGGTCACTAGGTTTACTAAAATCGGACTGACCGAGTTTGTTGATTCGGTCCCACCGAGATTGGTAGATTGTGTGTAACGGTTAGATTTTGTGTGGAGGCTATATATACCCATCCACCTCCTCTTCATTCGTGGAGAGAGCCATCAGACTGAACCTACACTTCTAGCATCCTATCTCTGAGAGAGAACTACCTACTCATGTGTTGAGGCCAAGATATTCCATTCCTACAATATGAATCTTGATCTCTAGCCTTTCCCAAGTTGCTTTCCACTCAAATCTTCCTTCCACCAGATTCAAATCCTATGAGAGAGAGTTGAGTGTTGGGGAGACTATCATTTGAAGCACAAGAGCAAGGAGTTCATCATCAACACACCATTTGTTACTTCTTGGAGAGTGGTGTCTCCTAGATTGGCTAGGTGTTACTTGGGAGCCTCCGACAAGATTGTGGAGTTGAACCAAGGAGTTTGTAAGGGCAAGGAGATCGCCTACTTCGTGAAGATCTACCGCTAGTGAGGAAAGTCCTTCGTGGGCGACGGCCATGGTGGGATAGACAAGGTTGCTTCTTCGTGGACCCTTCGTGGGTGGAGCCCTCCGTGGACTCAGAACTGCGTTACCCTTCGTGGGTTGAAGTCTCCACCAACGTGGAAGTACGATAGCACCACCTATCGGAACCACGCCAAAAACATCCGTGTCTCCAATTGCGTTTGATTCCTCCAAACCCTTCCCTTTACTTTCTTGCAAGTTCCATGCTTTACTTTCCGCTGCTCATATACTCTTTGCATGCTTCCTTGTTATGTATTGAAAAAGTTAAACTTGTGCCTAAACTCCACTTAAACTTTAATAAGGTTAAAAACTGCAACTTTGGTACTTAGTGTCTAATCACCCCCTCTAGACACCTCTTCTCAAGATCCTACAAGTGGTATCAGAGCATTGGTCTCCATTGCCTTGGTTTAATCACCATTGGAGGAAGATGGATGAGTCTACTTCGGGGAGTCTTAGTCATAGAGTGCCTATTCTTGATGGAGAGTATTTTCATGAGTGGAAAAATGAGATGCTTGTAATTTTCAATCAATATCATTTGAACAAGTACATTGCTAGCCCTTGTGCACCTCTTGTTGATCCTATGCATCCTACCCATGATGAGTCAATTGACATGATTAGGAATCTTAGAACTGCCAAACTTATCATTAGAGGATTGCCTAGAAACTTGATTGGATGTTTGCCTACTTTTAAGTGTGCCTACACTATATGGAAATTTCTGGAGGAACGCTTTCCAAATTATTCCATGAAAAATCTAGATGAAATTCTCTATAAGTCTATTGCTTTGAGTAAAATGAATTCTAGTGATCCTATGTTTGGTGATCGTCTATTTGAACTTACCGACCTTATGCGTGCCAAAGGAGATGTTGGAATTGTTGGTGATATTATTTCCAAAGCTATAAGAATTCATAAGCAAGATCATTGTCAAACTCGCTCTAATGAATTACCCTCTCTAGGATTTGATCCACCACATGATGATGTTGAACATGGATACTATGATGAGGATGATGATAGTGACTTCGATCTTGATGATGCAATGAGACATTTTGGTCTTATGGCAAATCTTCGGAGATATGTGTCAGGAGGAAAGGAATGGGTTCTTGATAGTGGATGTACCGATCACATGACCGGAGATAAAGACATGTTTCATGAGCTTGCTGAAAATGATGGTCCTCGAAAGTTTGTCACTTTCGGTGACAACTCAAGAGGTAAGGTGGTTGGCCTCGGTAAGGTGGCCATCTCACATGATAGCTCCATTCAAAATGTCATGCTCGTTGAATCTCTTGGCTACAACTTACTTTCAGTATCTAGACTTGCAGATTTCGGTTTCAATGTCTTATTTACTGAAGTAGATTGCCAAGTGTTTCGTCGAGACAATCATAAAATGGTCTTTACCGGTATACGTAGAGGTGATCTATACATCGTTGATTTCACTAAAAAGGCTCAACCTAAAACTTGCTTCATTGCTAAATCCTCAAAAGGTTGGTTATGGCATAGACGATTAGGTCATGTTGGCATGAGAAACCTTGACAAGCTTATTAAAGGTAATCATATCCTTGGAGTTAACAATGTCATATTTGATAAGGATAGACTTTGCAGTGCTTGTCAAGCAGGTAAACAGGTTGGAGGAAGGCCTCCCGTGAAGAACATCATGACCACAAAGAGGCCACTCGAGCTGCTTCACATAGATCTCTTTGGTCTCAACTCCTACAAGAGTCTCGGTGGAAATTCTTTTGGTCTAGTTATAGTTGATGATTTTTCAAGATTTACGTGGGTGTTCTTTCTCGATGATAAATCGCAGGTCCAAAAGATCTTCAAAAACTTCGCTAGAAAGGCCCAAAATCAATTTGAAGTGAAGATCAAGAAGGTTCTCAGCGACAACGGAACGGAGTTCAAGAATGCAAATGTGGACACCTTTCTTGACGAAGAAGGGATTTCACACGAGTTCTCGGCTACGTACACACCTCAACAAAATGGAGTTGTTGAGAGGAAGAACCGGACGCTCATCGAAATGGCGAGAACGATGCTTGATGAGTACAAGACACCGAAGCACTTTTGGGCAGAAGCGGTTGAGACAGCTTGTCATGCAACAAATCGCTTGTATCTTCACAAGCTACTCGGCAAGGCGGCATACAAGCTCCTCACCGTAACAAACCCCAAGTTGGATACTTTCGAGTATTAAACAAAGTGCTACATTCTTGATAAGCATCATCGTTCTAAATTTTCTCCTAAGTCTCATGAAGGTTTTCTACTAGGTTATGGCTCAAACTCTCACACTTACCGTGTCTACAACAATTTCACCCGAAAGGTTGAAGAGACGGTAGATGTGAAGTTTGATGAATCTAACGGCTCGCAAATAGAGCAATTGCCAATTGATGTAGGAGACAAAGACCCTTCGGAAGCAATCCAAGACTTGTCTATTGGCAAGGTCCGTCCAACGGAGGTGAAGGATGTCGTGGTTCTAAGTCTGACAGTAGAATGGGGGGGTAGGTATGAAGAGGCAAGTTCCTGGCTATGGAGTAGTTGTATACGCAAGGAATTTACGAGTTCAGGCCCTTCTCGGAGGATGTAATAGCCCTACGTCTCGGAGCCCGGAGGCGGTCGACTGGATTATATGCGTATGTGTTACAGGGGTGCGAACCCTTCTACCTGTGGAGGGGGTGGCTTATATAGAGTGCACCAAGACCCCAGCCAGCCCACGTAGCAGAGGGTTTATGGTGCGTTAAGGCTAGGCGTTACTGGTAACGCCTTACATAAAGTGTCATTAAGATCATAAATACTATTTAACTACAGACCGTTTGGGCACCGAGTGGCTCTTGGACTCCTGGTGGTCGAGTGGGTCTTCATGGTCGAGTGTCTTTGAATCATCGGTGGAAACCTACCAGGTCATTGGAAGGCTGCTTCTCTTGCGAGTGTCCTTGTGGAGGGTACCTTTGGGCAGGTCTATGACCCTACCCCAGGTACATGACTTCATCATTAGCCCCCGAATGGATTGAGGTTTGAGTGAGGAAGGAGTTGATAATCTTTCCGACCTGTTCTTCGTGTTGCGAGTGTGTCTTGGCCTGGATCAACGACCTTTTAGTGATGGCATCAACTTCTCTTTCAGTCGCCTTGATCCATTCTTCACGTTTTGTCGAGTGAACTCTGTGAACTTGAGGATTTCCGAGCGACGGATCGGAGGAAATCTGCTATCTGATGGGTTGCTCCGCGGTTAGCAGATTTCGCGGGATCTGAATTTTGGGAAGCGCGCGAAGCGGAGAAAACTGCGGCACTCGGATGGGATAAGACGATGATGCCTCGATTTTTGCGCCGCCTTTTTCGGCACGTATCGCGTCGGCGCGCTTTATTCTTGGATTTGACGGGATTGCTCGGCCTACCCGTCGACCACTCGAAGCGGCCCCATATAAAGCGTCGGACGGGGTATTTTGAACAGTCGCGACCCCAATCTTCTCCTCCTCCGCCTCAAACCTTCTCGCTGCGCTCTTAGCTGTCCAGCGCAAGAGCTCGATACTTGCTTCGCGGCGACAATGGTGAAGGAGAAGACCGCAGCCTCGAACGGGTGAAGAAGGCGCGGCGAAGGCTAAGGGAGAGCGCCCGGTCAGGCGGATCCTCTTCAGCGGTCCAAACTGCCGCAAGGCTGGGTCCAAGGAGATTGGATCCGCTCGACCATCACCGAGAAGGACCTCACCGATCTGGCCAATGAAGGACTGATCCCCCATGGGTCGGCGAGGCTTCCGGGAACGGAGTGGCAACCGTAGCCTGAAGAGGGTGAGTGCATTCTCCAGCCACCCGTGAGATCGAGGATTTTCTCGCCACGAATCCTTTTTTTCGGGGGTTTCTGAACTTTTGAGCGCAACTCCATCATTTCACTCCCAACTCCATTGTCTACCTTGCTGCTTTCATTTCGTTATGCGAGAACTTCTTGGGTTGTCGACCGCACTGGGGTCTCTTCAAGCACATATTCACCTGTCGCTCTCAGACGGTGAAGAAAACAAACCGAATGACGAGAGAACCCAAGTAATCCAGATGTGTGGGGGACTCGGGGTCCAGATGAGGGGGAAGAGCGCCTTTCCGGCTATGACTCTCCCTGACTCGGTTAGAGGGTGGCAGTCAACCTGGTTCTACTGCCAAGACCAGCCGACGCCGGGCGATCATTGGGCTCCCTCCTTTCTCCATGAGTCGAGTGAACAAGCCATCTTCCCTGAAGGTGTTACCAGAGGAGAAGGCCCAAGTAAAATTGCTGATGGAGAGCGTAGTCCAGCTCATTCGCGACGGGGTGACCGGCATGGATCTCCTGGAGGTTTTCCTCCGACGGCGTATTCAGCCACTCCAATACCAAGGTCATCCGATGTGGATGTACTCTGGTATGGATGATACCACTCGGGTCCATCCAGAGGAGGTCGATGACGCCACGCCGGAGAAGTGGATGACTGCCATCACAGGAAACAAAGATAACCCTCGCGGAGCTAGGAGGATTCCACCACTCGACCAGACTTACGAAGAAGACAAGGTACAACCACTTATCTTCAACTGTGATTCGGCTGCATTCATTCTGTTTAGATGCCAATTCGTCGACTGACTTTTGCTTTTTTTTTGTCTTCTAGGTCACCACTGAGATGTACTCGATGCCCAACGGGGCGCAGGAAACAGTCAAAGAAGAAGAAGGAAGTGGAGGCGAAAGTCAGGGGGAATGGGAGTCCAACGGCGAGGAGGATGAGGGAGATGACAGCTCTGATGAAGAGGAGGAGGAGGAGGAAGAGGAGGAAGACGTCGATCCTCCTCGCTCAGAGGGAAGGCCCAAGTTGACGCATGACCTGGCGGCCGAGCGCGGTAAAGCTGTTGTGCCCACTGGGCAGTCGACGAAGCGACATAGGACAACTTCCCCTGTGCCGATTGAGAAACCGCCGAAGCAACCTCGAGCAACATCGTCAAAGCCGGCGAAAGCTCTGCCCAAGATGCGGATGGTCATTCCCACCATCTCCGGGTAACCAACAGAACCTTGTATTTCCTTATTCAACATGAGTGAACTTTGGGTCGACTTGATGACTGATCAGCCGATTCTTGAAATCTACAGTGCCGCTACCTCCGAGACTTCAGCCAAGCACGAAGATCAGGAAATGGAGGATGCTTCCACCTCCAACCTTGGTATGATCTCTGAGGTTTCGCTTTTAGTCGATTGGACTTCCATGTTTACTTTTGAATCTTTCTTGTAGTTCCGCCTCACGTCATTGATCTCCCCGATGATGACGAGGAAGCGCCGTTGAGGAAGAGGAAGAAAAAGAGAGTGCATGCTGGCAAGGCTGCTCCAGTCGCGGTGATTCCTGAGACGCTGATTTCCGAGGGAGGCAACCCCACTCGGACTTCTGTGTCTTTCGATGTACCGTTGACAAGTGCCCGACCCACTTCGTCGACTGCCGATCCACCATCTCTCTTTGCTATACACCACGTCCCGGAAGACCAAGCGAGTGCTGCTAAGGAGGCCATACGCCAGGCAGGGATCGTGATGGAGCAAGTGAAAGCGGTCCGAGAGGCTAGCCAGGTGGCCTATGATGCTAGTTCAGCTCTCCAGAGCAATGTCCAAGTAAGTCGATCGTTGCTTGCTTTGTTAGGATATGCTACCCAAACTGCTTCCTTACGGAGATTTCCATGTCTGTACACCCACCGGGTGGGTGTGTCGATTAATTTTTGTGGGGCACGCTGAGTGCACCCACCGGGTTTAGTCCCGAGACTATGGTCGACTACGTGCGATCGGCTATAGTCTTTATCTGTGAACTTCTTCACTCGACCGGACGGACCAGGTCGAATGGAACCAAGAAACCGGTGGGGGCACGCTAAGTGCACCCACTGGGTGTAGTCCCCGAGACGGTCGACTGCGTGCGATCGACTATAATCTAAAGAACTGTGTGTTGTTGTTTTTTTATCACGGTGACCACGACACATAACCTTTTGCCTCTTTTGGTCGATTGGTGAACCAAATTAGTAAAACCGATGTGAGCACGCTGAGTGCACCCGCTGGGTGTAGTCCCGAGACTCTTGTCGAATGTTTTGATTCGACTGTAGTCTTAGAAATGCTACTATTTTTCCTTAATCACTCGGAAGTGATTTGTCTTTGATGTCTTTCGTTGGTTGACCCTTTGTAGAAATCTTGCGAGCTTGTGGCTCGCTATACTGAGTTAGAGAACAAACAGATCCAGCTCAACCTCGATTTGAAGCTTTCTCGGGAGAATTTGCGTAAGGCAAAGGATGAAGCAAAAGGTATGGCTGGTGAGAACTTTTGACGACTGCCTTTGTTTTTCTGTTCATTCTCAACTCTGTTCTCATTGTTGCTTTGCAGATAAAGCTGGAAGAGACTTTGAAGAAGAAGGACCTTGACCTTGCAGAGAGGTACGAAGGCGGCTTTGGTGAAAACAAAGCTCATTGAAGAAACTTGCCTCGGTCGACAAACTTGAAGATGAAAATGCCAAGCTGAAAGCCGCTCTTGACGCTGCTAACAAGGAAGTTAGTCGATGAAGAACGACAAGATTGCTCTGTCGACAAGGCTGGCTGGCTGGCGGGAAGCGAAATGACACGGAGATTTATCTTGGAGGGCTCGCCAAGAAGCTGTTTCTCATGCTTAAAGGTAATCTCTTTTACCCGACTGTCTTGCTATCACCGCTCATCACATGATCGTTATTTTGAGTCCGAGCTGTGTTTTCAGAATTCTGTCAAAACTTGAAGAAGAAACCGGTCAGTGGAAACCAGTTTGGACCCCATCAACTCTCTGTGAAGGACGAAGCTGCTATGAATGTGCTCCATTCGAGTCTCGCGTTGCTAGCGTGGTGGATTATCTTGCTTGACTGAAAGTTGCGATTGTCGCGGATCGACTCGACTCTCCGCCGGATCGGGACGCTTGAATGACCTTGAATCCGATGACTCGGTGAATGAGATTCCAAGTCGAGTGCAAGAATGGAAAAATCTTACGCGGTGTGGTGCTGATGTTGCTCTATCTACGGTTCGTGTCCCTTTGCAAAGAAGCGCAAGAGGACAAGCTGGTGTCTATCAAGGTTGCCAACACCAGGAAGCACGACTTCAGATCTTTCATGGAGACTTTCATCGCTGCTGCTACCCGTGATTGCCGACGGGATCGACCTCGACCAGTTTGTTGCACCTTCCAGTCCTCCGCCGGAGGAGTAAAAACTTCAAGTCCCACCTTAAATTTGCCTCGAAATGCGAGTGGTTTTGTAACCGATAAACTTTAATATCTTGGCGCTTTGAGCACCTTTGGATCCGTGGGGCGTTTATCCGAACTTGATTTATCCTTTAACATGCTTTGTTTGCCTTCGGAGAACTTTGTTCCTCATTCGGAAGATATTCCGTTGATACTCCAGTCAACTTGTGCTTCATCTATCCTGCAGGTAGAGATGAAACACAGACTACGACTGACCTCGTCGTCCTTGCGGATTGGGATGAACCGCACGTTGTACTTGTGGCGAAGCTCCGAAGGAGGAGGTAGCAGTCAACCTGCACCTCGTCATCCTTGCGGATTGGGATGGACCGCACGTTGTACTTGTGGCGAAGCTCCGAAGGAGAAGGTAACAGTCGACCTGCACCTCGTCGTCCTTGCGGATTGGGATGAATTCCTTACTTAGGCGAGCACTGGACCGCAGCTAAGCCCCCGAGTGGGAGGTTTGCTCTCCACTCGGTAGGGTTTTTATTACTTAGGCGAGCACTGGGCTGCAGCTAAGCCTCCGAGTGGGAGGTTTGCTCTCCACTCGGTAGGATTTTTATTACTTAGGCGAGCACTGGGCTGCAGCTAAGCCTCCGAGTGGGAGGTTTGCTCTCCACTCGGTAGGATTTTTATTACTTAGGCGAGCACTGGGCTGCAGCTAAGCCTCCGAGTGGGAGGTTTTCTCTCCACTCGGTAGGATTTCTATTACTTAGGCGAGCACTAGGCTGCAGCTAAGCCTCCGAGTGGGAGGTTTGCTCTCCACTCGGTAGGATTTCTATTACTTAGGCGAGCGCTGGGCTGCAGCTAAGCCCCCGAGTGGGAGGTTTGCTCACCACTCGGTAGGATTTCTATTACTTAGGCGAGCACTGGGCTGCAGCTAAGCCCCCGAGCGGGAGGTTTGCTCTCCACTCGGTAGGATTTTTATGGCGTAGCTTTGAAGGCGAATCCTTGGGCTGTTGCAAGCCCCCGAGTGGGAGGCTGGCTCACCACTCGGTAGGATTTGAATACTTAGGCGAGTACTTGGACTGCAGCTAAGCCTCCGAGTGGGAGGCTGGCTCGCCACTCGGTAGGATTTTGAATACTTAGGCTAGTACTTGGACTGCAGCTAAGCCTCCGAGTGGGAGGCTGGCTCGCCACTCGGTAGTTTTTGAATACTTAGGCGAGTACTTGGACTGCAGCTAAGCCTCCGAGTGGGAGGTTGGCTCGCCACTCGGTAAGATTTTGAATACTTAGGCGAGTACTTGGACTACAGCTAAGCCCCCGAGTGGGAGACTGGCTCGCCACTCGGTAGGATTTTGAATACTTAGGCGGCGGATTCGCAGCTAAGCCCCAGTGAGAGGCGGCTCGCCACTCGGAAAGGATTTTTTTTACAAACTTAGGCGAACCGGATTCACAACTAAGCCACCCACTGGGGGAAATTTCAACAAAAAGTAATAACAATCACTGGGAAAATTATAACATTATTGTCTTAGATAAACAAACTACAAAAGTACTTTTATTACATCTCAACCGAGTGAGTATTAAGTGTAAAAGGGGCGGAGCAGCTCCGCGTTCCAAGCTCGAGGCTCGTCGATCTGGCGATCAACGTTGTAGAGATGATACGCTCCGTTGTGGAGAACTCTTGTGACGATGAAGGGACCTTCCCAAGTGGGAGCGAGCTTGTGTGGTTTCTGTTGATCCACTCGGAGGACCAAATCTCCCTCTTGGAAGGCTCGACTCTTCACATTTCTGGCATGAAATCGACGCAAGTCTTGCTGATAGATAGTCGAGCAGATCAGGGCCATTTCTCTCTCCTCTTCCAAGAGGTCGACCGCATCTTGCCGAGCTTGTTCCGCTTCTTCTTCAGAGTATAGTTCGACTCGAGGCGCATTGTGAAGCAGGTCACTCGACAGAACTGCTTCAGCTCCATAGACCAGGAAGAATGGAGTTCTCCCAGTCGACCGATTAGGAGTGGTCCTCAATCCCCAGAGAACTGATGGAAGTTCGTCGACCCAAGCTCCTGCTGCGTGTTTGAGATCACGCATCAGCCGTGGTTTCAGCCCTTTGAGAATGAGGTCGTTTGCACGTTCTGCTTGTCCATTCGACTGAGGATGAGCCACTGAAGCATAGTCGACCCGCGTGCCTTGAGAGGCGCATAAGGCTTTGAACTTGTCATTATCGAAGTTTGACCCATTGTCGGTGATGATGCTATGCGGAACTCCATATCTGAATATCAACTCTCGATGAAACCGATAGCGATGCATGCATCAAGGTTCTTGATGGGCTTGGCCCGATCCACTTGGTGAACTTGTCGATTGCTACTAGCAAATGAGTGAAGCCGCTTCGCCGATTCTCAACGGTCCAATCATGTCCAATCCCCAAACAGCGAAGGGCGACAGTGGAATGGTCTTCAAGGCTGAGGCGGGCTTGTGCAACATGTTGGAATAGAACTGACATCCTTCACACTTGTCGACTATTTCTTTTGCCATTTCATTTTCTTTCGGCCAGTAAAATCCCGCTCGGTATGCTTTAGCCACAATGGTCCGAGAGGGCGCATGATGGCCACAGGTCCCAGTGGATATCCTCAAGAATTATCGACCTTCTTACGGCGTGATACACTTCGGCCGACTCGATCGCGCTTTCTCTGCACAATTGTCCCTTGATCACTGTAAAGGCTTTGGATCGACGGACGATCCGTCGAGCCTCTTCTTCATTCTCTCGGGAGCTCTTTCCTTAGGATATATGCGATGTACGGCCTTTGTCGATCGGGAGTGATGACCACAACTTCCATAATCAGGTCGACCACGGCTGGGACCTCAACTTTAGTCGGATCATTGACACTCTTTTGCTGCGGGCTTCTTACGTGAAAGGATCCTCCTGCACCGATGGTGCATGAATGTGTTCAAAAATACATTCTTGGGAATGGCTTCCTCTTGGACCCTATCTTCGCCAAATCATCCGCAGCTTGATTTTTCGATCGGGGTATATGATGAAGCTCTAACCCTCGAATTTCTTCTCCACTTTCTCACTGCATTACAATAACTTTGTCATAGCTGGGCTTCGACATCCCTCCTTCATCACTTGATTAACAACCAGATCTGAGTCGCCAGTAGACCATAAGGCGACGGACGCCGAGTGAAATGGCCATACGCAACCCATATAGGAGTGCCTCATATTCTACTTCGTTGTTGGAAGAATCAAAGTGAATCTGGAGAACGTATTTGAGCTTATCTCCTCGGGGGGAAACCAATACAACCCCTTTTGAACCGTTCAGCATCTTGGAACCATCGAAAAACATAGTCCAAATGCTCGAGTGAAC
This sequence comes from Aegilops longissima, assembly GCA_021605205.1. NCBI lineage: Eukaryota > Viridiplantae > Streptophyta > Magnoliopsida > Poales > Poaceae > Aegilops > Aegilops longissima. Next base: position 607,269,238 of record CM038682.1, read on the forward strand.
TTGAGTGGAAGCTGCTGTTCGATCCACTCGGCGAGGAAGTCTGCTATTTCTTGGGACTTGATGGCTTTCTTTTCCTCAAATTTGATATCAAGGGGAAGGAGTTCAATCGCCCATTTAGCCACTCGACCAGTTGCATCTCTGTTATGAAGAATTTCCGATAATGGGGCATCGCTGACGACTGTAATGGAATGATCAGAGAAATAATGAGCAACCTTCTTTGTGGTCATATAAATCCCATAAACAAGTTTCTGATAGTGAGGGTATCTTTGCTTTGATGGGGTCAGCACTTCAGAAAGATAATAAACTGGGCGTTGAACTTTGAAGGCTTTTCCTTCTTCTTCCCGCTCGACCGTAAATGCTGATCGACGACTTGTCCGATGGCTGCAATGTAAAGCAACAAAGGCTCTTTGCTGATAGGAGCAGCAAGCACCGGCTGGGTGGAGAGCGAGCTTTAGCTCGCAAGCGCTGCATCAGCTTCACGAGTCCACTCGAACTTGTCTCGACTTCTTCATCGATCGGTAAAGAGGCAATGCCTTTTCACCGAGGCGAGAGATGAATCGACTTAAAGCGGCCAAGCATCCGGTAAGCTTCGGACATCGTGCACTGCCTTGCAGGCGCTTCATTGAGTATAGTGCCAACCTTTTGGGGTTAGCATCGATTCCTCGCTCGAAGCGAGAAAACCGAGTAACTTTCCGCCGGGAACTCCAAATGTGCACTTTGATGGGTTAAGCGATATCATACCTCCGAGATTGGAAAATGTTTCAGCAAGGTCGGTCAGCGGTCGAGAACCCTTTCGTGACTTGACCACTATATCATCCATATGCGCTTCCACATTCCGACTGATTTGAGTGAGCAAACACTTCGAATCATCCTCATGAATGTGGCTCGGCATTCTTGAGACCGAATGGCATGGTGACATAACGAAGCACCGAATGGAGTGATGAGCGCTGTTTTGATCTCATCGGGTCCATCTGAGACGGATCTGATGGTACCGGAATAGGCGTCTAAAAAGACAACCTCTCACATCCCGCAGATTGAGTCGACTATTTGGTCAATGCGAGGAAGAGGAAATGATCTTCGGGCAGGCCCGATTGATATGCTTGAAATCGATGCACATGCATAGCGACTTGTCCTTCTTGGGGACCATGGCGACATTGGCGAGCCACTCGAGTGGTAGATCTCGCGATGAACTCTGCCGCTAAGAGCCGAGCCACCTCCTCGCCAATGGCCTTTCTCTTCTGGACGGCGGACCACCGAAGATATTCTTTAACGGTTTGAATTTTGGGTCGACTCGTAGGTGATGCTCAGCCAGCTCCACAGGAACACCGGCATGTCGTGAGCTTCCATGCAAAGATGTCCCAGTTCTCACGGAGGAACTGGATGGCGCTTCTTCCTATTTTGAGTCGAGTGTTGTTGAGATGTTGGTGAGCAGCATTGGGATCAGTCGGGTGAATGTGAACCTGTTTCGTCTCACCGATCGGTGAAATCTGACTCCGAGCAGTGCTTCTTAGCTCGCAACAAATCACTCGGATCTGCAGTTTTCGATACTCTTGTAGCTCTACCATCGCTAACCGAGCATCGGCGATCTTAGAGCCTTCTGGAAGCACTCTTCCGCCTTCTTCGATTGCCGTTACGGTGATCATGCCCTTGGGACCAGGCATCTTGATTTAAGATACACGTAACATGGTCGGGCCATGAAACGTGCATAAGCTGGCCTTCCCAGAATAGCGTGATAAGCGCTCTGGAAATCCACAACCTCAAAGGTCAACTTTTCTTTCCGGAAATGCTTCGAATCACCAAAAACTACATCAAGAGCAATTTGGCTGAGTGACTCAACCTTCTTTCCAGGAATGACTCCGTGGAAGCTCATGTTACTGGTACTGAGTCTGGACATCGGAATGCCCATCCCTTTCAACGTCTCCGCATACAATATGTTCAAGCCACTACCACCATCCATCAGTACTTTGGTCAGTCAAGTGCCCTCAACAACTGGGTTGACCACCAATGCTTGCCTCCCGGGGTGGCAATGTCGTCGGTGATCGGTGGTCAAATGTGATGGCGATGCAGGACCATTTCAGATAATTGGGAGTCGCCGAGCGACCAAGTTTACTTCGATTGATAACCTTCAATCGACTTTTGCTTTCGGCGTCGGCAAAAATCATCGTGGTGGAATTGACACGGGATATCCATCATCACTTGTCATCTTTGTCCTCAACTTTATCTGTTTCCTTATCCTTATCCTTGAGCTGTTTCCTTGGGCTGCTAAATCAAAGCCGACATCGTCATTGGTATGTTTGGGTAAATGAGTTTACCCTCTTCATCTTTCTTTGTATGAATATGACATGGCAAATCCAACACGTCGTTTCCATCCTGGTCTTTCACCTTCTTGGGGTTCCAAGGACCCTTAGGTTTCCCTTGAACTTTCACAGGGTCACAGCCAAGGCCTCTCCGGGCGGCGGGCTTGGCTTTGCGCTTCGCTTCCATTGGAATTTCCTCTGCCGGCCTCATTGGCGGCGATTTATATTACCACTCCGAGTCGATCCTCTTCTTCACCATTTGCATACTTGGTGGCAATCTCCATCATCCGACTCAGGGTCATATCTCCGGTTCGACCAAATTTCAAACTCAACTCTCTGTTCTTGACACCTTCTTTGAAGGCACAGATTGCCTGGTGATCAGATACATTCTCGACTCTGTGGTGCAAAGTGATCCACCTCTGGATATAATCCCTCAAAGTTTCACTCGACTTTTGCACACACGACTGCAACTCCGTCAATCCTGCTGGTCGTTTGCAAGTTCCTTCAAATGTCCTGACAAACACTCGGGCAAGATCTTCCCAAGTGTAAATCTGCTGGGTGCTAATCGATTCAACCATACAGGCTGAACCCTCCAACATAAGAGGAAAATGTTTCATGGCTACCTCATCGTTGCCACCGCCGATCTGAACAGCCACTCGGTAATCTTCAAGCCAAGTGTCGGGCTTGGATTCACCGATGAACTTATCGACTCATCGCCAACCTGAAGTTGGGAGGAATCACCGCGCTCGATGGCTCTGCTGAAACACTCTGGTCCCGAGACATGAACTCTGCTGCTGGAGGAACATCTCTATCATGGCTGTCTCGGTGAGCTCTGTTCTGTCGACCAAACCTTGAGCGATAATAGATCTCGCATCAAAGCCTGGTTCCACAGGGTCGATTGGAACTCTTCGCCCAACAACTTGTCTTTGGCGCTGTCGTCCTGCTGCCGAGGGCGTATGATCCGCCCCTTGGGGAGGTGGGCACTCGGCGTCGATCGTTGCGATCGAATCGGTGCTCATACTGCTCGCGGCCCTTGTACTGATCATCACGCCGGCCTCCACGTTCCTCACGCCTCGGGGGTGATCTCGGACCATGGGCTGACTGGACTGAATTCGCAGCGATTTAATCGGTGTGAATCCTGTTCGCGATCGTGATACCACTGAGTTTTGATCTATCGCCGCCCGGAGCAGATCTCGATTTGCAGCAAACCTCTACCCGCCTCCGGTGGGAAGGCTGAATTGACTCGCTATCTGGCGGCAGCTGCAAAATTCTGAATCGGAGTTCGATATACCTGAGTTGGTGGTTGAAAGAGGCGGCGTCGATTGGATTCTGGAACCCTTGGTCGTGCTGCTCGCCGAGTACTCGCTGAAGGTTCTCGGTCGAGTGCGCTCAGCAAAGTTGGCTAGCGTGCATCCTCCAAGGCACGAACCTCGGGGTTTCTCCAACGATAGGAGTGTGAAGTGCATCCATGTTCGACGGTGAAGCTCCTCCTCTAGAGCGAAGTGAGGGGCTCGGGCAGGTACTCTTCGTGGGCTTGCTCGGATCGCCTCCACCATCACCTCCGTTGGTGCGGGTGAATCCGGGGGACTGCGTGGTCCATCGACCATCAGAACCTCTGCCGCGGGTCATCGCTATCGCATTCGGACGCAGATCTCTGCGGACCCGGTCGAACAGGTCAGAGAGATTCGTCGGGCTCGATCGCGCGACTTGGGGGTGGCCGATGGCGGGCCACCGCATGCCTCACCCACCGCTGAAGCCTCGACCGACCGGGCAGCTTGCGCGGTGGGAGGATGTGAGCGAAGACGAGCGACAGAGCCGACCCATACTGAGTCGACGGTTGCCGCAGGAGGACGCCGCGGACACACACGCGAAAGTGCGTCGCCCCGCGGATGGGGAGCGCGTCCATGTTGAGTGGAGCCTCCTGAAGCCAAGCGGAGTCGTCGGCGACGAACGTGAGCGCCGAGACGAATCTCGTGGCCCAACCGAACTCCACGAAACCATGATGTAGGAGATCGAAAGAATCCCAACTTCTCCAACAAATCGCTAGAACACCGCCCCACGGTGGGCGCCAACTTTCGTGGTTCTAAGTCGGCAAGAGAATGGGGTAGGTATGGAGAGGCAAGTTCCTAGCTATGGACTAGTTGTATACGCAAGGGATTTACGAGTTCAGGCCCTTCTCGGAGGAAGTAATAGCCCTACGTCTCGGAGCCCGGAGGCGGTCGACTGGATTATATGCATATGTGTTACAGGGGTGCGAACCCTTCTACCTGTGGAGGGGGGTGGCTTATATAGAGTGCGCCAAGACCCCAGCCAGCCCACGTAGCAGAGGGTTTAAGGTGCGTTAAGCCTAGGCGTTACTGGTAACACCTTACATAAAGTGTCATTAAGATCATAAAGACTATTTAACTACAGACCGTTTGGGCACCGAGTGGCTCTTGGACTCCTGGTGGTCGAGTGGGTCTTCATGGTCGAGTGTCTTTGAATCTATCGAGTGGAAACCTACCAGGTCGACTGGAAGGCTGCTTCTCTCGCGAGTGTCCTTGTGGAGGGTACCTTTGGGCAGGTCTATGACCCTACCCCAGGTACATGACTTCATCAAAGGAGAGTACCTCATCAATTCAAGTGGAAGCTTCTACTTCACGACAAGGTGAACCAAGAGTTGATACGGGAGCATCCACAAGTGGGACACACCAAGATGAAGAAAACGAGGAAGTGCATCAAGATGAACGTCAACGACCTCCTTCTCCACCACGACAAGAGAACGACAACGCCAACAATGAAGAAGGCCAAGAAGAAGAACAACAAGAAGAAGATGTTCAACGAAGACCCAAGCAAAAGCTTTCACGAGTTCGAGAAAGAATTGCTAAAGACCATCCCGTCGAGCAAATCTACAATGATATTCAAACCAGGAGAATCACTCGCTCTAAAACTCGTTTAGCTAACTTTTGTGAAAACTAATCTTTCATATCTAGCGTTGAACCTATGAAGGTTGAAGAAGCATTGGAAGATCCGGATTGGATAAATGCTATGCATGAAGAGCTACACAACTTTGAGAGGAACCAAGTTTGGACATTGGTTGAGAAGCCCGACAACAACCACAACATCATCGGTACCAAATGGGTGTTTCGCAACAAGCAAGATGAAGATGGACAAGTAGTTCGCAACAAAGCACGTCTCGTCGCCCAAGGCTACACACAAGTCGAAGGTATGGACTATGGTGAGACTTATGCTCCCGTTGCTAGACTTGAGTCCATTCACGTCTTACTTGCCTATGCTAATCATCATGATATCACCTTGTCCCAAATGGACATTAAAAGTGCGTTTCTAAATGGTGAAATAGAGGAGGAAGTTTATGTTAAGCAACCTCCCGGCTTTGTCAATCCTAAGAAACCCAATCATGTTTACAAACTTCACAAAGCTCTTTATGGTCTTAAACAAGCTCCTAGAGCATGGTATAAATGCATGACCAAGTTTCTTCTTGAAAAAGGCTTTGAAATTGGGAAAATTGATTCCACACTTTTTACTAAAAGGGTTAATGGAGAATTATTTGTATGCCAAATTTATGTTGATGATATCATATTTGGATCAACTAACCCTCATTTTAGTGAAAAGTTTGGAAAGCTAATGTCGGAGAAGTTTGAGATGTCAATGATGAGTGAACTCAAATTCTTTCTTGGGTTGGAAATCAAGCAAACTAAGGAAGGTACTTTTGTCTCTCAAACGAAGTACACTAAGGACTTATTCAAGAAGTTCAATATGCAAGAATGCAAAGGTATGTCTACACCCATGCCTACTAGTGAACATCTTGACTTAACCAAAGATGATGAACCGGTTGATCAAAAGGTTTATCTCTCTATGATTGGTTCATTGTTATATGTATGTGCTTCACGTACCGATATTATGCTAAGTGTGTGCACGATATCAAGCTGCTCCTAAATAATTTCATCTTAAGGCCGTAAAAAGGATAGTGATATACTTAATTCATACACCAAACTTTGGCATTTGGTATCCTAAGAGGGCCTCTTTCGATCTTGTTGGCTACTCCGACTCGGACTATGCCGGAGACAAGGTTGATAGAAAGTCCACTTCTGGTACTTGTCAATTTCTTGGTAGATCTCTTGCGTCTTGGTCTTCCAAGAAACAAAACTCGGTATCCTTATCTACCGCCGAAGCGGAGTACATTGTCACTAGTTCATGTTGTGCTCAATTACTGTGAATGACCCAAACTCTTAAAGATTATGGGATATATGTGAAACATGTTCCATTGCTTTGTGACAATGAAAGTGCTATCAAAATTGGTCATAATCCTACGCAACATTCTCGAACTAAGCATATTGAAGTTCGTCATCATTTCATTCGAGATCATGTTGCTAAGGGTGACATTGATCTTAAGCATGTTCGCACCGAAAAGCAATTAGCGGATATATTCACTAAACCTCTTGATGGGAAAGTGTTTTGCAGGTTAAGAGGAGAATTGAACATCATTGATGCTTCAAACTTGGAGTAGAAACTCCATTGGATACATGCAAGAGATGAGCTTATGCATAATCCTTGATATCTCTCCTATGATGGAAATCTTATGTCTTGGATATATTTGTATCTTGCATGTTATCTAACCCATGTAGGTACTTGGTTGAATCAAATTCCATGAGGTTGTAACCACTCATATCTTTAGCAATCTCTACATCACCAAGTCTCTACACAAGGTCGTTGAAGCCAGGGAAGCACAAAACCATTTAAACATATCCTTTGACAAATTCTATGTTGAGCTTCATGATTGTCATTGTTCGATACACAAGTGCTCTTCCTTGCATGAACTAACCCATGTAGGTAGATGGACTCAAATTCCAAGTGGTGATCCAAATTCTTGATGAGCTACATCAACCTTGAGCAACCCACACAAGTTCAACTACATGGACAACACCACCAACCAAGGTATGTTATTCCATCTTAGAGAAGCTTTACTCCAAGACATGAGTTAAAGCAACTCGACAAGATGTGAATACATCAAGATGCTTAAACAAAAAATGGAAACCCCATTTTGAGCTTAAACGATGAGTATGACCTATGATAAAGTGATCTCACTTGACTCCTAAGTCAATATACTCTAACATAGGTGACTTTGTCGCTGACCATCTCTAGATGAAGTTCTCTTGTGTTCTTTTCTAAGTTTTTGCATTTGTCTCATGCATATGTGTTTCCCCTTTTCAAAAAAAAACTTCATCTGTTTGCTCTGCATTCTCTGCATTCCAATTCATTGCATATCATTCAGTAAATTCATTGCAAATCTTTCAGTAAATTCCTTGCAAATCTTTGTGAGATCTTACTAGTCAAGAGAGCTGAGGTGACAAGTGTTTTCACTGCGATGAACTCGGTTACACCGATTTGTTATTTTCGGTCCAACCGAAAACTTTCGGTACCACCGAAGCATACCACTCGGTGCCACTGATTTCATAACAGGAAAAATGGTTTGCCACTTATTCTGTGTTTCTTTTGATCCAGCTCCACTCAATGTATCTTGTCCTCTACAAGCATCACATTTTTATCATTGCTTTAGGTTGTGACTCAAGGATCAAACCCATTCACGACAAATTCCAGCGGGGGAGAGAGAGCTCAATTTTTCTTATCAAGCCCTTCTTGGAAATTGATGTCAAAGGGGGAGAGAGAGATCACATCAAAGCTTATCACTTAAAGAGATCACATCAGAGAAGGAGAGAGAGATCCTTCAGGGGGAGAGAGAGATCTCCAGGGGGAGAGAATACTAGATAAAAAGTATTTCTCAAGGATCCCAGATGCTTGGTTTTCAAGAGGAGAGATGCCACATGTCTTCTTGAGGGGAAACACATGTTCATAAGTGCTTATCTGCATTAGCTTGCATTAGCTCTGTTCATTTATATCTTTCAGCTCTGATTTTTTGTTCCCTACCTTCTCCCAGTATCCCATGCTAGATTCAGGGGGAGCAAGACATCTAAGGGAAAGAAATCGTTCAAATTCATTGCATATCTTTACTCTTGGGGACATGTCAAATTCAATGTAGTACTTAGTACTCACTCTCAACATGTCATCCCAGTCTTGGTATTCTTGTGGTTTCTTTTGTTTGCTCTGACTAGTAGGTACATCTGTGTTATCTAACCTTGTTTACGCAGGTTCATTCCATCCTAAGCCAACTCAAGACTACAAGGTAAGTATATGCATCACAATCATGTTTATGAGGAATTCTTGCTGATGTACATACTGTTTGCAAGAAGGACTCATGGGCATGAAGGTATTTTCTTTAATATTCTTTGCTCTGATGCATATGGCCAAGATACATGTAACACATTGCCTGCTCTATCATGGTTATGCTATTACATGCTTCTACATTCCATATTCACATGATTGCATACATGTAGGGGGGACCTATGCCTGTTACATGTCTTTCCAAAGCTTTACTTGCTATTCTTTATATCTTTATCTAAAGCTTTGATGTATGTTGTCATCAATTACCAATAAGGGGGATATTGAAAGCACAAGTGCTCCCTAGGTGGTTTTGGTAATTAATGTCAACATATCTCTTGTTGGACTAACACTTTTATCTAGTATGTTTCAGATAAGTTCAACAATGGAGTGGCATGGACTAAAGGATGTGGGAACTCCTTCAAGATGCTAAGGACAAAGGATTGGCTCAAGCTTCAAGCTCAAGACTCTTCATTTTACATTTTAGTGATCCAAGACCACATTGAGTCTATAGGAAAAGCCAATACTATCAAGGAGGGATGAGGTGTTGCTTAATGAGCCTCTTGCTTCAAGTGCTTAGTGATATGCTCCAAATACCCTCAACTACTTTCCCACTTCCACACATATGTCCTAAAACCTAAAGTCAAACTCGGCCCCACTGATTCTTCCTATCCAGCGCCACCGAGTTTTGATGTCTTAGCCACTGTCACAAACCCTAGGCAAATCGGTTCCACCGATAGGGATCTCGGTCTCACCGAGATGGGATTGTAATCTCTCTGTGTATGTACACTATCAAAATCGGTCTCACCGAGTTTGAGGATCGGTACTACCGAGATTACAATGCAAACTTTTTGGTTAACTTATTACCAAAATCGGTCCCACCGAGTTTGAGTAATCGGTCCAACCGAGTTTGCCTGACCAACTCTCTGGTTAGCTAATTACCAAAATCGGTCTCACCGAGATTACGTTATGCCCTAACCCTAACCATATCGGTCCTACCGAGATGCATGTCAGTCCCACCGAAAACCCTAACGGTCACTAGGTTTACTAAAATCGGTCTGACCGAGTTTGTTGATTCGGTCCCACCGAGATTGGTAGATTGTGTGTAATGGTTATATTTTGTGTGGAGGCTATATATACCCCTCCACCTCCTCTTCATTCGTGGAGAGAGCCATCAGACTGAACCTACACTTCCAGCATCCTATCTCTGAGAGAGAACTACCTACTCATGTGTTGAGGCCAAGATATTCCATTCCTACCATATGAATCTTGATCTCTAGCCTTTCCCAAGTTGCTTTCCACTCAAATCTTCTTTCCACCAGATTCAAATCCTATGAGAGAGAGTTGAGTGTTGGGGAGACTATCATTTGAAGCACAAGAGCAAGGAGTTCATCATCAACACACCATTTGTTACTTCTTGGAGAGTGGTGTCTCCTAGATTGGCTAGGTGTCACTTGGGAACCTCCGACAAGATTGTGGAGTTGAACCAAGCTGTTTGTAAGGGCAAGGAGATCGCCTACTTCGTGAAGATCTACCGCTAGTGAGGCAAGTCCTTCGTGGGCGATGGCCATGGTGGGATAGACAAGGTTGCTTCTTCATGGACCCTTCATGGGTGGAGCCCTCCGTGGACTCGCGCAACCGTTACCCTTCGTGGGTTGAAGTCTCCACCAACGTGGAAGTACGATAGCACCACCTATCAGAACCACGCCAAAAACATCCGTGTCTCCAATTACGTTTGATTTCTCCAAACCCTTCCCTTTACTTTCTTGCAAGTTGCATGCTTTACTTTCCGCTGCTCATATACTCTTTGCATGCTTGCTTGTTATGTATTGAAAAAGTTAAACTTGTGCCTAAACTCCACTTAAACTTTAATAAGGTTAAAAACTGCAACTTTGGTACTTAGTGTCTAATCACCCCCCTCTAGACACCTCTTCTCAAGATCCTACAGTATTATAATATGGTTCCTTACATATTTGATCTGAAAAATATCCCTCGTGTGACACAAGGAATCGCTAAAGATTCCAATAAGTCGTCAAGTGGTTGACCAGCTCTTGCCGCATCATGACAGTCAGTTTTCGGCTTTCTCTACTGAGGTACTTGACCAGATGAACCGGAAGCACAATCGCAGTAGTTCTCCCTTTACTACCCTAGCCGATGGAGCGGAACGTAGGGTAGCAAGCACGAGGGCGGACAACCCAACTATTGACCCAAGACAATGATTAGACTTATGCATATAAGGCCAAATATCACGGCCTTGAAATGCGCTATAGAGTTGTTTGGACTTTTGCTGGCAACTCATTTGTTCCCATACTGAGCCCCTGGCAAGTTATGCCAAGGTATATCTGTGAAACAACCATAGGAGCCATATTCATTGGCGAAACAACACGGATGATTAATTCGGATACTGTTTACTGGGACCTGAGCGATATGCCAATGATTACTTTATATATATAAAGACCACAACCCCGACTATTTGACATGCTCGGGGTTGGAGGCGGAGGAAGAGGCATAGTACAGGCTCGAAATAAAGAGTGTGGTCTACAAAAAGTTATTTTGGACCTCTGTCCACGCGTCTGCGCGCTTTGTCCTCGGCGAGGAATCCTTGATGGAAGTAGCCCCTTAGGTGAGTGTACTGATACGAACTCCGATAGAGTCAGTTTTAGATGTTTGCCCTGTTCGTCATCTGTTTTTAAGAGATAGTGTCGGTGTCAAAACCGGCGGATCTCGGGTAGGGGGTCCTGGACTGTGCCTCTAGGCGGATGGTAACAGGAGACAAGGGACACGATGTTTTACCCAGGTTCGGGCCCTCTTGATGGAGGTAAAACCCTACGCCCTGCTAGATTAATATTGATGATGTGTGTTACAAGAGTGGATCTACCACGAGATCAAAGAGGCTAAACCCTAGAAGCTAGCCTATGGTATGATTGTTGTTCGTCCTACGGACTAAAACCCTCCGGTTTATATAGACACCGGATAGGGTTAGGGTTACACAGAGTCGGTTACAATGGTAGGAGATCTACATATCCGTATCGCCAAGCTTGCCTTCCACGCCAAGGAAAGTCCCATCCGGACACGGGACGAAGTCTTCAATCTTGTATCTTCATAGTCTTGGAGTCCGGCCGGTGATGATAGTCCGGCTATCCGGACACCCCCTAGTCCGGAACTCCCTCAGTAGCCCCCGAACCGGGCTTCAGCGACGACGAGTCCGGCGCGTATATTGTCTTTGGCGTTGCAAGGTGGGTTCTCCTTCAATCTTCATGTTCCCGTCGAATAGTGTCCGACTTCTTTATAAATGTTGCGCTCCTTGGCTTCTACGCCCAATAATGGCCTTCTTCCACGTGTCGTACGAATGCGAAAGGCTGGGATATTTTTACATTTTACCCCCTAGCCGTGTGAATGAGCCGCCTATAAGAGAGGCGAGGATCTAGATCCAGCTCACACCATCCTCCATCCGCAAGTTCTCATTGAAGCGCCTCTGACAAAAATCCATTCCATCATGGATAGCCGACGCGGCTCCTCCTCTCGCGCTCCCAGCCCTAAGCCAGGAAATTGGGGGAGATGCTCAGTTCCACACAGCGAGCTAGTGGTACTCCAAACCGAGGGATATCTTCCCCCAGCTTTCATGGTTCCGGTTCGAGCCGGACTAGACACCAACAAGGGTGGAAAGCAGGCGGAGAGCGCCCCAACCCTTCAAAGGGGGCGGGTATGCTTTGTCCCCTATCTAATAAGGGGACTCGTATTTCCCATACATTCGTTTCTCCGGGGCTCCTAGAGTTCTACGGACTCCAACTTCACCATCTCACGCCCGCCTCCATTTTGCACATCGCGGGCTTCGTAGCTTTTTGCGAGCTGTTCTTGGGCATCGAGCCCCATTTTGCCCTGTGGAAGAGATTGTTTTGCCTCGTACCCCATTCTCATGAGGGGTCGATATATCAAGTGGGCGGAGCCGAAATATGGCGCATCGCCGGGACCGGATATCTATCCGGCACCCGAAGGCGTCCAAGACTGGCCTTGAATGGTTCTACATGGAGGGCGCCCTCTGCGGATCCAGTCCGGATCGGCCTCCCGGAGTTCAACAATCCTCCCTTGAAGAAAGCGCTGAGTTGGCGCCCATGAGCCCTCAGCGGGAAGATGGTAGGGCGTCCATTATCGATGGGCGGATTAGGTTCTTGGCCCCTCCGGATTGACCATGATTGGAGTCATGGCCACGTGCATTATCACGAGGGTGCAGCCACTCCAATATAGGGGCCACCCTATGTGGGATTTCAGCGGGAAGATGGCGCCACCCGTCATGGCGCAAAGGGCAGGCTCGGCAGCCGATCGGCAAAGATCTGTCCGGCTTGTACAAGGGAGAGGAGGAGGACTTCCTCCGCAAGAATCCGTTGAATGGATTTTCTATGAATAACCCTCGGAGCTGGGTAGCGGATGTTCATCTACCCGATCCATACTTTTTAAAGTCAAGTATCTTACTCTGTAATTTCGACGCAGAGCTGTGGGGCGTGGAGGGCATCTGAAGCCTAACCCCACAGCCCGAGGATCCGGAGCGATCCTTGATTCGACCTCGAAGAGGATCCGGACATAAAGGTGGAGCTGATTGGCGGGGTGTTCCACCAGCGTAGCATAGACAATGCCCTAGTCGCCATTACGGTGACTACCCGGTTTGTTTCGGCCTCCCGGTGACTCGACCAAGGTCTTGACACCATCATTTGATCAGCGCTCAATTCGACCATCCCATCTTGATGGTGCATCGCGAGGCGCCTTTAAGGTGGGAAGCGAACCAGCGGTCGGCCAACAAAGGTCGATCCGGCCCAGCAGGAGGAAGGGAGCGACGCGAACCAAACGTCGCCGCAACAATGCACGGAGCACCGCTATTTTTAAGGAAGGATCCCTAGGAGGTATATTAATGCTCATAACTTTTCTAGAAAGAGCGCTCGCCGGACAGTGTCCGGAGAGGTTGCCAATCAAGCCTCTGCCGGCTCCAACGCATTGTCCGGGAGGGGAGGCGAATACAAGGCGTGAGCCGGACGCTCCTCCGACGGAGGATGCCGACAGCTGTCCGCCACCGGTCTAAGGTGGAGAGCGCCATGAATCACAAAGCGTCACCGGACAGTTCTTCGTGTGGCGTGTTTCTCCCGGGCGTTAAATGCCTTGAAGCGGAAAGCGCACCTCCGTGCTGCTCAAGATGGGTTAACCAGAGCCACGGAGCAGTATGTGAAAGACATACGGGTAAGTAATTTTAATAGTTATATATGCCAGTAGCCCCCGAGACTTAAAATAGTTGAAATAACTGATTTAAGGATCAATTATTATCTGAGGTCTTACGGAGAAGAATACCCATCTGTCCTAGGAGCTCCAAGAGTGCAAGGCCCAACTTGAGGCCGCCTTGGCTGCCTGAGGGAGCCACAGAGACCCCGCTGGTAAGGCGTACTTTGAAAAGATAATTATTTAGCAAAGTGCGGCGTGAATCGACAATAATATTGCAGAGGCGCGGATTAGATCCGGACAAGCAACAGCTACTGCGTCAGCTAAAGGCGGCGAGAGGTGCTTATGAAGGTGCAGCGAGAGAAAAAAAGCTCCAAGATGCCCACACCCAGCAAGGAGAAGAGCTGAAAGGTGTTCGGGCCCAGCTATGCAGCTCCGTGAAGGAGAATCAGCGGCTTCATCGCGGCATTTATAGTAAGTGCTTGAACAAATTCCTTTGAAAAGAAGAATTGGCGAGGAAGTCGATTGACGAAATATGTCTTTAGGTGTGCTCATGTGTCGCCTACTGGAGAAATGCTGAGTCAGCGGGTGACCAACTTCCCGAGCTAGTGCAATTGCTCGAGCGTGTTGGCGAGCGATGAGTGGCGTCGTTCATGCTTTATGGCCATCCGTCTCCCTACCCGAGGGCCTTGGTGAGCTTGCTGAGAAGCTTGAGGAGCACGGCGGCGCCTCCGTTTGTGGAAGATATCGGCCTGCCGTCAGGGCGCCAGGGAGGCTGGGCCATGGTGAAGACACGTTACCCGAAGTCTGATCCAAACCACATGGCCGAGGTCGGACTTGCGGGGCCTAATGGGAAGGAGATCCCTGTGAGCTTGATGTACGGCCAAGTAGAAGCGGCATGAAATATTCCCAACAGGTGTAAATTAGACAGCTGTTAGATGGGATTGAGGAGGAGTACAATCAGTCGGTTTGACGATGTAAGTTGAAATGACATGTAAAATGCCTTCTAGCGGATTGTAGATCATTTGTCTTTGCGGACCGTTTCGCTTCAACCTCGGGACCCAACAGTCCGAGTGTGTCCGAATACCCTTACGGTTATAAAGAACAGGGGCATGCATGTAGACAAGGCGTCGGGGTCATAATTGCTTTATCGGACAAGTGCCCAACTAGTTATGTTATATTACATGGTTAGTAAGAAACATCTTCCGGGAGAATAGTTCCGTTAAGGTTCCTTTCCACAGGAGGCATGCCCTAAAGTGCAATGCGGACTGCAAAAATAGCAGAAAAAAGCATCCGGGGAAGATAAATAAGTAAGTAATAAATCATCTTTCAAGTCACCGATCGAATATTCTCTTAAAACGCTAGCTTCGGCCTCACCCAGTCTGAGGTACACATCCGCTGACCCGGCAAGAACAATCGCAGAGGTGCTCCTTTACCTCCTAGCGAACAATCGGGAATGTAGGGGTAAGCACGAGGCGAAGCAACCCAGCTTGGCCAAAACTTAAGTCATATCGATGCATATAATGGTGAATAAAAGGTACATGCGGAAGTATGACACATGTATTGGGCATAAAGCCCGTATGAATAAGCACGTAAAGAAGCCCCAGGTATAATGAGTGCGAGGAGCACATCAAGTGTAAAAGTGAACAAAGCGCAAATCAGCCCATAAAAGGTATTGAAAAAAGTGGGAAGAAGGAGGAGGACGAGAGGCGGTAAAAAAAGGGGTGGGCGGGGAGTGAGGCGAACCCGAGTCCGGCGCTAGGCGTAGAATCTTCGGAGGCGGGCTGCGTTCCATGGTTTTGGCTCGAGTCGGTTGTCGATCGTTATGTAGGCGGTATGCTCCGCCGGTCAGGACTTGGTCGATGATGAAGGACCTTCCACTTGGGCTTGAGTTTGTCCTTTTTCTTGTCCGTGAGCGTAGAACAAGTTCACCAACATTGTAAGTTTTGGCCCGTACTTCTGCTTTGATATCTTGAGCCTGCTGGCGATAAAATGCGGAGCGAGCCTTTGCCACGTCCGCTCCTCCTCTAAAGCGTCCAAACTGTCCTGCCGATCCAACTCGGCTTCTCTTTCTTCGTACATGCGCTTTACGAGGTGAGTCATGAATTATATCGCAGGCAGAACTGCCTCTGCGCCGTATACCATAAAAATGGTGTGAATCCGATGAGTTCGGTTTGGCGTGGTCCGCAGCCCCAGTCTGGTCGAGCTCCTCTACCCGGTCGTGTTAGATTCCTTGAGGACCGCACTAGTGCGGGTTCGATGCGCTCATGATTAGACCATTTGCTCGCTTGACTTGGCCGTTAGTTTGGGGGTGATAGACTAAAGCGTAATCGAGCTTAATGCCCATGTTTTGCACGAGTTTAACCTCGTCGGCCGTGAAGTTCGTGTCGTTATCGGTGATGATGTTGTGGGGACGCCAAAGCGGTGTACTACCCCGGATATGAAGTCTATCACGGTCCGGATTCTGCCGTTTAACGGCTTGGCCTCAATCCATTTGGTGAATTTGTCCACCATGACCAATAAGTATTTGTGCTAGTGGGTTCCCCCTTTAAGGGTCCAACCATGTCAAGCCCCGGACCATGACGGCGCCAGGTAATGGGTATAGTTTTGAGGCGGTGGGTGGCATGTGGCTCGATTAGCAAAGAGGCGGCAATCGGCGCATCGTTGGACTAAATCTGAGCATCTGCCCGAGCTGTTGGCCAATAAAATCATGTCGGAAGGCCTTGCCTACAAGGGCTGGGCTGCAGCGTGGTGCCCGCCGAGTCGGCGTGAATTTCAGCCAGGAGATTTCGCCCTTCCTCTTGGAGATACACCTTTGAAGGACTCGGTTGTGCTTTTCTTATAAAGTTCTCCTTTGGACCTTGTAGGCTTTAGATCGCGCGAACTATGCAGCGGGCCTCATTTTGGTCTTGGGAAGTTCCTGCCACATTAAGTAGGCTAGGAATGGTTACATCCCACGGGCAATTACTGCCATTATTTCGTGAGTGAAGGTGTTATTTCATTGGTGAGCCGCCCGATTGTGTCGAGAATAGTGCGAGTTAGGTGATGCAGGTGGCTCGGATTATTATTTCGGACTCCTCTTCCCATATCTGGATGGCTTAAAGAGTCGTTCGGGAAGATGTTAGGAGGGGCGGCGTCTCGTTTAGCGCGATCGTGCTAACACGTCTGCTGCTGGTTATTATCCGGGCTACATGATGGAATTCTAGTCCTTGAACCGGTGACATTTTAGGGCGGTGTTGCGGTAGCTACCATTTTGGATCTTTGGCGTCAAAGTCTCCATTTACTTGGGATATTGCGAGGTTTGAATCCCCGCGCACCTCTAGGCGTTGAATGCCCATGGAGATTGCCATCCGGAGGCCATGTACAAGGGCCTCGTATTCAGCTGCGTTGTTGGAGTCCGTGTACATTATTTGAAGTACGTATTGGATTGTGTCTCCAGTTGGGGATGTCAGGACGACGCCAGCCCCCAAGCCAGCCAACATTTTGGATCCGTCGAAATGCATGATCCAGTTGGAGTACGAGCCGTACTCTTTAGGGAGTTCGGCTTTGGTCCATTCGGCGACGAAGTCAGCCAGAACCTGTGACTTTATAGCTCATCGTGGTTTGTAGGTTATGTCAAATGGTAAGAGCTCGATAGCCCATTTTGCAATCCTGCCCGTTGCGTCGCGATTGTTTATAATATCGTTGAGAGGTACTTTGGAGGCCACCGTTATTGTACACTCTTGAAAGTAGTGTCGCAGCTTCCGGGATGCCATGAACACCGTGACATCGCTATCTTTTGATAATGTGGGTGCGGGATTTGCATGGAGTTAGAGCGGTGGATCGTAGTACACTGGTTTTGAAGAGAATTTGTGCCCATACATTTCTCGTTCAACGCAGTACCGCGTGACAACTTGATGTGTTGCTACGATATATAAAATCATAGGTTCGCCCAGGTTGGCGCGGCGAGAACGGTTGTTGCCAATATGGCTTTTATTTCTTGAGTCGGTTGTGGCAGCATCCATCCATTCGAAGTGTTGGTCGCGGAGGAGGCGGTAGAGGGCGAGCCTTTTCTCCCAAGCAGGAGATGAAGCGACTTAAGGCCGCTCGCATCCGGTTAGTTTTGTATCTGCTTGAGGTCTTTTGGAATATCCAATTGTGACAGAGCTCGGATTTTGGCCTGGTTTGCTTCAATTCCTCTACGGATCGATGAAGCCCAAGAGCTTTCCGGCGATGCGCAAGACGCATTTTCGAATTGAGCTTGATGTCATATGCTCGGAGGTTGCGAATGTCACCCTCAAGTATTCTACTAGAGTTCGGCGTGTTTGGTCTTGGCGACCACATCGTCTCGTATGCCTCTACTGTTTTGCCTATCTGGGTAGCGGACATGTTTGAATCATGCGCTGATATGTTGCGCCGATGTTTTTGAGTCCGAAGGGCATTGTGTTGAAGCAGAATGTCCCATATGGAGTAATGAATGCTGTTGCGGCCTGGTCTTTCTCCGCCATCTTGATTTGATGGTATCCGGAGTATGCATAGAGGAAGCACAATGAATCGTGCCCTGCGGTAGCATCGATGATTTAGTCGATCACGAGGGAGGAAAGGTCCTTTGGACAGGCCTTGTTAAGGTCTTTAAAATCGCCGCAGAGGCGCCGAGATTTGTCCTTGTTTGGTACCATTACTAAGTTGGCTAGCCAGTCCGGATGTTTTATATCTCTGATGAATCCGGCTTCTAAGAGTTTGGCTAGCTCCTCTCCCATTGCCTGTCTTTTGGGTTGAGAAAATCGCGAAGAGCTTGTTTGGTGGCTTGAATCCTTTTAGGATATTTAGGCTGTGCTCTGCCGACTGCGTGGGATTCTGGCATGTCGAAGGGTGCGAGCAAAAATGTCCCAATTTTCGAAGGAATTCTCGTAGTCTTGGCCGACATCGGGACTTAATTGTGCCCCAATGGAGGCCGTCTTTGTGGGGTCCGTTGGATGGACCTGAAATTTGACTATTTTGTCTGCTGGTTTAAAGAGGTGGACTTGGACCTCTTATCGAGTATCACATCGTCCCTATCCACCGTGGAGTGCAGCGTAGTTAGTTCCTCTGCCGCTAGGGCTTTGGACAATGCCTCTAGGGCGGTCTTGGCTGTCTTATTTTCAGCGCAGTCTTTGTATCTGGATCCTTGGCGAG
Organism: Aegilops longissima; assembly: GCA_021605205.1. NCBI lineage: Eukaryota > Viridiplantae > Streptophyta > Magnoliopsida > Poales > Poaceae > Aegilops > Aegilops longissima. The sequence continues at coordinate 607,288,107 of CM038682.1, forward strand.
TGATTATCCCATTGGGTCGGGCATTTTGAGCTTCATGTACCCGTAAAATGGGGTATAGCTTGGAAGATTGTGAATGCCTCTCGCCCTAACAAAGCGTGATATCCGCTGCCGAATGGGGCCACTTGAAGCGTGACCTCCTCGGACCTGTAATTGTCCGGTGGGCGAACACTACATCTAGTGTGATTATTCACGTGCAGCGTACTTCTCGACTAGGGATTATCCCTCTGAAGGTTGTGCTGCTTCGCTCAATGCGGCTCGATCAATTTCCATTTTTGAAGAGTTTCCTCATAGATGAGGTTTAATCCTTGCCGCCATCCATGAGTACCTTAGTAAGGCGAAAACCGTCCACTATCGGACTGAGGACCAATGCGGCTGGTGCTCTAGCTGTTCAGAATTTAGGTTCGTCGCTGGCGTTGAAGGTGATAGCCGTGTCGCTCCATGGATTTGTTGTTGCTACTTGGTAGACTTCGGCGAGGCTGCGGATTGTTCGTTTCCGCATGTTATTTGATGCGAAAGTCTCGAAGACTGTTAATACCGTACAGGTACCGCTGGGTTGGTTGCCCGGGGCTAAAAAGCCTACACCACTTTTGGCCACCTGCCGTAGTATCCAACACGCTCGAAGGCTGTGTGTTGGAGTGGCGCCCTCCGTACTGTGGATTTTGCAAGGTCCGTTGAGCCAACCCTCCAGTATGGTTCCGTACCCTTTAGGGGGTTTTGGTTTTTTGGTATTCAACCTGGGTGATTGATAATGATGCACCCTTTTGTTTCGGACTAGGGATGTATTCGGGGCTGGATTATCCCAAAATTTACTTTCGGTTTTCGAGCGCTCTCCATCGCACGATACTTTTGTACTATTGTCACCAAGTCGATAAAGCATGTAATTTCGCGACGACTTATGGCGTTTAGGATTCCCTCGTCCGTGCAATTATTGCAGAAAATTGGGATTCGTCCTCCTCTCGGCGATCCTTTATCCTGTTCATAACCGGGAGGAATCTGGCCCAGTAATGATGTACTATTTCAGCGGGCTCTTGCCGAATTCGAGAGAGATCGCTAATGTTTGGGTGGGCGGGTGGAACTAGATCCGGAACCCCGTCCGATTTAGGACTCAAGGGCTGAGAAGTTTCCAAACTTGGAAGTTTGGATTTTTGAGTGTTATCAATGAGTCCAATCCGCGCTGACTTTAAGTTCAGGGCTTGATCGACATCCGTCCCCTGCGGGAATCCGGCATGGAGGATCGGGAATCGGACGTAACTAGTCCTTAAGATACAAGAAGAATCGCTGCATTGCTGCTCTATCACAGCAACACGATGGGTAGCCTGGGGAGAGTTGATCTCTCTCAGATCGGTTTTAGGCCCGATCCGGTCGTAGTCTGTGGCGACTCCTGGCGGCGATGCGATCAAGAGCTCGTTCATGGAGGAGAGCTTGATCGGATCTAACTGTTGGCAAGTTCGAACTAACACTGGAGATTGGTTTCGATGACTCGAGAGGTCATCGTCGGTATGATGGCGGGTGGCGGTCATAAGAAAGCCACCTAGCCGAAGATTCTGGCCAGCGGCCAAGGCTCCTTTGGTGATAGTATCGTCTTTAAAGACGAGATGAGGCATCCTACCTGATGGCGACGACATAGAGGAACTCTCAATGAAAGCACCAATGTCGGTGTCAAAACCGGCGGGTCTCGGGTAGGGGTCCCGAAGCGTGCGTCTAGGCGGATGGTAACGGGAGACAAGGGACACGATGTTTTACCCAGGTTGGGCCCTCTTGATGGAGGTAAAACCCTACGTCCTGCTAGATTAATATTGATGATGTGTGTTACAAGAGTGGATCTACCACGAGATCAAGAGGCTAAACCCTAGAAGCTAGCCTATGGTATGATTGTTGTTAGTCCCTCGGACTAAAACCCTCCAGTTTATATAGACACGGATAGGGTTAGGGTTACACTGAGTCGGTTACAATGGTAGGAGATCTACATATCCGTATCGCCAAGCTTGCCTTCCACGCCAAGGAAAGTCCCATCCGGACATGGGACGAAGTCTTCAATCTTGTATCTTCATAGTCTTGGAGTCCGGCAGGTGATAATAGTCCGGCTATCCGGACACCCCCTAGTCCGGAACTCCCTCTGATAGTGAAGGAAGAAATAAAATGAAAATAGATAAAAAGTGCTACGGGAATGCTTGCAGGCTTGTCCGTAGTGTGCTTCCACCAATGCCCATGGTATCTTGAGTGCGTAGTGATGTATGCGCGGTACAAATTTTGCAAGTGTACGAGGTGGGCGGCGGAAGCCGGACTGCTATTTTCGTTCCGGGAGTAGTCGATCCTCGGGTGGAAATTGCTTCTGACCCCCAGTATTTCGTTGGTGAACCTCTTCGTCATCCCTGTCACATGGCGGCCTCCTCCCCTTGTGTTCGGCATTGAGCTTGCCGGCCTGCTTAAAGACTCAGCAGTTTCTGTTAGTATGATTAGCTGGTTTATCAGGGTGGCCGTGAATCTGGCAGGGTCGGTCCAATATCCTGTCTAGATTGGATGGTTCGTCTTGGTTCGCCTTGAATGGCTTCTTCCGTTGACCGGGCTTGGGATTGTTGAATCCGGCGTTGACCGCTGTGTCGCGTGATCTTTCATCATCATTGCGACTGTTGTGTTTGCTTCGTCGTGGCTTGCCGTTGCCGTCTCGGATTTCGGAAGTGCCCGGTCATTGGCGTTATTGCTTTCTGAGCAAGCCAGCTGTCTTCTCCAGCATAAGCGGGTCATTAAACGATAAGGGCTGTCATGGATTTAGGTCCTTCTTGACCGAGGTGGCATACAAGCCATTCGTGCTCGGACGCTGTGTGTGCGAAGGCTGTGAGGATTCAGCGTCCGGACGATCGGTGATTTGGTTCTTTTTGACTAAGAACCGAGTCCAGAGCTTCCTGGCTGACTCTCCGGGCTGCTGGACAATGTGACTTAGGTCATCGGCATCCGGTGGCCGGACATATGTTACTTGGAAGTTATCAAGGAAGGCTTCTTCCAAGTCTTCCTAGCTGCCTATGGAATTTTCAGGCAGGCTGTTTAACCAGTGCCGAGCTGGCCCTTTTAGCTTTGGTGGGAGGTATTTAATGGCGTGGAGGTCGTCTCCACGGGCCATATGGATGTGGAGGATAAAATCTTCTATCCATACCGCGGGATCGGTTGTTCCGTCGTATGATTCAATATTGACGGGTTTGAATACTTCGGGGAATTCATGATCCATTACTTCATCAGTGAAGCAAAGAGGGTGTGCGGCGCCTCTATGTAGGGCCACACTGTGACGTAACTCCGAAGGAGTCCATTTGCGGTTTTTGGCTCGGGCGTGGCTAGGTTTGTCACGTCCGAATAGGTAGCCATCATCGCATGTCGAGGCAATGCCCTCGCAATCCGTAGATCGATCTTGCGTGTCCTGCCCTACTGTCCAAGTCCCGCCGAAGGTTGTCTATACAACCATGAGCTGTGTTATTCTTGCCTTTACGGCGAGGTGGGGGTCTGGTGTTCTGCTTGAGTTGCCTCTTTATCCGGACAGAGTTGTCGACGACCTGCCGCATTGTGTGATGATGGTACGGGCTCCAACGCCTCGTCATTGAACTGAGGTAGCAATCTATGCTTCGGGTAGCTTTTGGCTGGGCCACTAAGGCCGTATTCTTCGGCGGCCAGGACTTTGGTCCATCTATCATTGAGTAGGTCTTGGTCAGCTTGAAGCTGCTGCTGCTTCTTTTTCGGGCTCCTTGTAGTAGCTATTAGCCTGCGCTTGAAGCGCTCCTGCTCGAGGGGTTCTTCGGGTATCATGAAGTCTTCGTCGCCGGGGCTTACCTCACCTTCGGAGAGCGGAAGGTAGTTGTTGTCCTCCGAATTGTCACTGGGCAGGGCCTGTTCATCGGGGTTGGCTTGCCTGTTTTCTTGTTCCTCCTGTTCGGATCTTGATCCAACAGGGTCTTCATTGTTTTCGGCGTCATCCGGAGTACTATTTTCTCCGGTGCCAGCGTTGCTGCGATGTGACTTAGAGCGGCGTTTAGGGAGCCGATACTTAGACTGTGTCTCAGGAGGTTTATTCTCAACTAGATCTTCTTTGTCATCATCGCTAGCTTTTTTAGGTGTATCAGCCATGTACACGTCATACGAAGAGGTGGCCGTCCCACGTCCCGTGAATGGAGGGTCTTGGCCTTGCTCCTTGTCGGCATCATCGTCTACACCGTCGATGTCTTCGGAGCCATAATCAAGCATGTCAGTTAAGTCCTCGACAGTGGCTATGAAGTGGGTGGCGGGTGGGAAGCGAAATCCTCCATTATCAGCCTCTAGCTCGAACCGGACATAGTTCGGCTGTGAGTCCCTGGCCAAGGACAGGCTTTTTAATGAATTTAGAACGTCGCCCAAGGGCGAGTGTTGGAAGATATCTGCGGCGCTGAACAAAAAGATCGATAACCTATCCAGCTCAGCGCCCGCAGGCGTGTGTGGTTCGAAACTTATAGCCGGAGATGAGTCCGGAATTCCGTTGACGCATACGTTGCAAGGTGCTGAGTCCGTGTGCGGCTCCAACGCCGCGGATTCTGCGGTTTCGGATGGCGCAATCTGCTCCGGATCTAAGGCCGTAGCAGTTACAGGAACCATCTCCTGAATATGGTCTGATGACAGATTTAAGTCATATTCATCAGAGCGAGGAGGAGCGATCGCCGTGGTCTCAAATCCGTTGAAGATCAGGTCTCCACGGATATCCGCGACGTAGTTCAAGCTTCCAAATCTGACCTGGTGGCCAGGGGCGTAACTATCGATCTGCTCCAGATGGCCGAGCGAGTTGGCCCGCAGTACGAAGCCGTCGAATACGAAAATTTGTCCGGGGAGGTAGGTTTCTCCTTGGACAGCGTCATTATAGATGATCGAAGGGGCCATCGAACCTTTCATCGACGGCACAGTGGAACTCTCAATGAAAGCACCAATGTCGGTGTCGGTGTCAAAACCGGCGGATCTCGGGTAGGGGGTCCGAGCTGTGCGTCTAAGCGGATGGTAACGAGGAGACAAGGGACACGATGTTTTTACCCAGTTGGGCCCTCTCGATGGAGGTAATACCCTACTCCTGCTTGATTAATATTGATGATATGGGTAGTACAAGAGTAGATCTACCACGAGATCAAGGAGGCTAAACCTAGAAGCTAGCCTATGGTATGATTGTTGTTAGTCCCACGGGTTAAAACCCTCCGGTTTATATAGACACGGATAGGTTAGGGTTACGAGTCGGTTACAATGGTAGGAGATCTACATATCCGTATCGCCAAGCTTTCCTTCCACGCCAAGGAAAGTCCCATCCGGACACGGGACGAAGTCTTCAATCTTGTATCTTCATAGTCTTGGAGTCCGACCGTGATGATAGTTCGGCCATCCGGACACCCCCTAGTCCAGGACTCCCTCAGTAGCCCCTGAACCAGGCTTCAATGACGGCGAGACCGGCGCGCATATTGTCTTCGGCATTGCAAGGCGGGTTCCTCCTCCGAATACTTCATAGAAGGTTTTGAACACAAGGATAGTGTCCGGCTCTGCAAAACAAGTTCCACATGCCACCGTGAGAGAGAATAACTTTTGCAGATCTGTTGGCGTATTCAGCGTGACATCACACCACGGCCAGGCCTTTATATGAATCGTTTTTCTTGTTCCACCTCGGTAGCGTTTAGCGGCGGTTTCCAGCACGTCTTATCAAAGCATAGATCGTGCCCCTTATTCCGGATTCCCATCAATACTGACGTGGGTAACCCATCCGCGCCATTGATTACGGCACTCGGGAGATAAGCGAGGTTTACCAGGCTGGTGTGGGACGCATAACTTCGTCCGTCCATATAAGGGGATAAGGATCCACCTTTTCACCTATGCCTTCTTCCTCCTTTGCTCATCCATTTCCGCCTTTCGAGCTCCAACGCCCAAGTCCGCACACCCCATCTCAACCTTCTCCAACCATGTCGGGAGGCGGGAGGCGGATGGATGACCTCCTCCGTCAGGAGGGCACATCACAAGGCTGCGGGAGGCGGATATTTGTCGGCGACATCGCACACTGGCTGCTGCTGACGCGGGCAGCTCATTCCAACCCCAGGCCCCATGAGAGGTGGTGTTTCTCCCCACTTCCTCCATGGACTAGGTTTTCCACTTCACCCATTTGTCAGGGGCTCATGTTCTACTACGGCCTGGACTTCCACGACCTGGCCCAATTTCATCCTCAACATCTCGGCGTTTATCGTTGTGTGCGAGGCCTTCCTCTCGCATCCAGCCCCACTTGCCTATGGCTGAAGATCTTCAACGTCAGCCGAAGGTTGTGGGCGGCCGTCGGCGGAGTCTTGGGCGCCATGGTTGGCAAGATGGCCAAAGTCCTATGGCTCGAGGGCTCCTTTGTGGAGACAATAAATGGGTGGCAATCGGGGTGGTTCTACATCACCGAGCCACGCGACCCCAAATGGCGGCGGCCCCAATTCAGATCTGGCTTCCCCACGGCTCTCGTCATGGAAAGAGGCGGGCTGGCGTGGGGAATTGGACGAGACATCCGGACTCCAAACATGTGTCCGAAACCTGGTGGACAAGAATCTCGGGCTTGTCAGCGTAATCAGTGATGCTCATCCGCGGATTCTCCCATGACAACAACGGGCCTTCAAATTGTGGGAGTTCGATCCGGCACAGCACTCGACTCTAAAAAGGCTCTTTGACACTACGTACGAAGATGCCTGGAAGGTGTTGTTCAAGGGCGCCAAGGCTCCCACATCCGCTACTGAAGATCAAGGATACAGCTCGCAACGTCAAGCCGGCGAGGTAGGTTATTTTACCCTTTACGGGACTCTTTTTTCATAGATTGACTCTATGTAGGATCTAAAACTCCCTAATCTTTGATAGGACTGGCTGAAGACGTCCGGACAGATTAACTGTCCGGCTCCTTTGCCGGAAGACCCAGCGGACGCCCGATTGACGGGGCTCCTGGCTCTGATACCCCATGTGGTGCCGGAGAAGAAGGCCAAGAAGGAGGCCACGGGAACTCGAAGGAGCTCCCGGCGCCAGTCTTGTCAGATTCGAGCAGAATCTTCTCCCGAGGACGAGGAGGAGGAAAAAAGCTTCTCCCCAGTGAGAGGAGAGGAAAGGAAGGCCGCCCCAACCGGGGGAGGCTGAGGGAATCAGAAGGAAGAACCCTTCCTCCGGACTTCTCCTGCAACGTCGACAATGGCGAGGAGGATTGGCCAACAAGGGCCAAGCCCTGGTGAGATCGTAAGTGTCCGGATACCCATGGCTTTTTATCATTGCATAGTGTTCTCTAATGCGAACAATCATGCAGCCCGCCTAAGGCGAGTTCACCGCTTCATCGGCGGGTCCCACAGGTTCGTCGGAAATGGAAGTACTTCACTTCCGGCCGCCTCCTCGCCTCATCTGCAGACGGCGCCGAGGTGGTGCCCCAAGGGGGCCTGGTCAAGAGGAGGTGGCACAGGAGGCGCCACAAGGCAACCTCCGGACTCGAGTAGCGTGGGGGCAAGACCCCGGGGCTCTAAGCCCGACCCTTGCCCGGACTCCATGCGGAACCTTTAGCGGTTCGAGTCCGGCAAGCGGTCCCTTCGTAGAAGAAAGGTGTCGCCGGTGTCCTCCGTCCAACCGGAGGCACCGGATAGCTCTTGGGCGCTTAACAGCGCCTCCATCAAGGAGGAACAACGCCTTTGTTATGAGTGCGGTGATCGGACGATTCGATCCGCCAAGAGCGGGCTGACCGAAGCTTATGCCAGCCTTCTAACGGGCTTTGAGGTAAGTTTGGAATGTGTAAAAATATTACGCATAGAGCGGTAGCCTGATGCTTAGTTGGTGTTGGAAAGAAAAGCCGGACTAAGGATCTAAAAAGATATCTGTGAGGGTCTAACATAAGTATGTCAATATGGGAATCACGAGGCTCTGCTGCTGACCTCTGCCGCATTGTCTGCGGAGGTCGATGCATTGAAGCAAAGCCTCGGCGGTCCGAGCGAGCTCAGCCTTGCCAAGAAGCAGCTCGAGGACAAGGAAGGTAAGTAATACCTTATTAAAGAAATACCTTATAGAAAAGGTTTTGGTTGCAAAAATAACAGGAATAACTTGGGTACTACGGGGCCACGAGCGAGGTGGCGACCACGAAGGAAGCGGTGTCGTGGCGAAAACAAAGCGGCCTTGGGCGCATCGAGCGAGAGAAGGGGGCGCAGCTGGCCAAGGTGCGGCAAGAGATCAAGCTCGTGGAGAAACACGAGAGTTTGGGCGTGACTCGAACTCGAGTCGAGCTCGCCTCTGCTCTTGGGAGTGCCAAAGCTGCTAAGGCCGAGGAACAAATATCCCTCAAGAAATTGAATCATTAAAGAAGATAGCGGCGGGTAAGGCATTCTTTATGCAAAGCAAGCATGTGAAAGTGAATTACTTATTACTTACCGGATTCGGAGCTCTCGGGAGCATTCGCAGATCTGCCTCGTAGTGTATCGGATCTTTGCTGCGTTCTACCGCGCCAAGGAGGGAGCTCGGCAGAGAAGGTGTTACGGCCCGGTATCTTTGAGGGCGAGCGTCCGTGCCCTGAGCGACCAGTTGAAGCAGCTGGTCGAACTCCACAAGGTCGCCGAACAGGCCATGAAGGGCCTTATAGTTCGTTTGTGGCCATTGGAAGCCATGCACAGGAGCTACTTGGCTTAGTGCGGTGGCTGGTGGGCCTTTGTCCACGGTTGAAGTCATCAAGCGCTCCGTCTGTATTGAAGGTGTCCGTCGGGCCCTTGCCCGTGCTAAAGTGCAGGGCAAGCTGGATGCTGAAGAAGCTTGTGACGGACGGGCCACCGAAGGGCAAGGAGCATCGCACGCCGAAATGTACTATGAGGGCCTCTGAAGGGTGCCCCGAATAGCGGATGAGTGCTCCAAAGATGTAATTTTGAATAGACTCGCATTTGTTATCCTATCGCTGAAAACTTGTTCATATCGCTAAGCAACGCTTGTTAATTTAAAATATTACCTTCGTGTGGCGTTTATCAAATTTGAGAGATGGCAAGTCATTGGCTTCAGCCCCCTTGCCACAGTCTTTGGGGTGTTCGGGATAAACTTGAGCACTCTTGTTCCCATTCTTGGGTCCATCTAGGAGGCGCTCAACGCAACAAACCAGGCAACCGGACTTATAATGCTTGAACACTCTCACTTAGCCATAGAATTCCATAATTTTAAATTTCGTGAAGCCCCTAGTATTCGGAAGACCGAGTTAGGCGCTATCACGCCTTGGCGGACAATTCGGTTCCTCGCTCTAAGAGGCATAAGTCTTTAGGGACCGAAAAAACCTCTCGAACAGCGACCGGCTCTCGCCCTATCATGGCGGTCAGTTTAGCTTTCTCCATTGAGGTGCTCGACCCAGCTCAAGCTGGGGCACAATCGCGATGGTTCTCCGGTGCTACCTTAGCGATATAACGGGCGTAAGGTACCAAAACACGAGGCGAGCAAACCCAACTATTGACCCAAGACATGATTGGAGCCGATTCATATAATGCTATAAGTTCGGGTGCCGCACTTGTGAAAGTGTTGGACTTATCACACCATAATTTTGGGGTACTTAAGCCCCTGGTGTATTAGCCGTACCAAAGTGTGCTGGTGCGTAATGTCATGAAATGAACATATATATAGATAAAGAAAAGAGTGCAATAATAGGCAAAGGCTATGTATTGTTTATATCAAAAGGTATTGCAATGAAAGCGAGCGATACAAATAGTGCGATAAGCAAGGGATGGGACTATCTAACATGTCCCCCTCCAGGGGTAAGCTGTGGGATGGTATGTAAAACAGGTATAATGCTCGTAATAGAGACCACACGAACACTCGGCGTGGCTTTCTGCTTCCTGGCTGTTGCATCGTGAGTTGGCGATTCTAGTGCGGACGGGACTTCTGAAAGCGGAGTCTGAAAGTGAGAAAAAGGAAGAAAAGGAAAAAGAAAAGAATGACACAATCGGGGCCCACAGTGCGGTTGAGCCGTATTCGGGCGTGCCGTGGTCGTGCCCTCCCTTATGCCCATGGTATCTCCAAAGCGTAGTTATATACGTGTAGTCTTGGCCGCCAATTTCGCGAGGGCTGGGGTTGGGGCGGATTACTCTGCGATGCTTGAATCGTGTCGGCGGTCTTGTTGCAGATTACTCGGTAGCGCAGCGGTGGCGGACGCTTAGTGGCGGACTCGAGAGTTCTGTGAGAGGCTGCTTTGTACCTCCGCCGAGGACCACCGTGTGCTCCTCCGTTCGGAGAGGCGTTCGGTGTTTCCATTTACCGTGATTACTCCTCGAGGGCTGGCATCTTGAGCTTGAGGTATCGTAGTCGGCACCGCATTGAACTTTGCAAATGCGGTTCGTCAAAGCGATGCATGATAGCCGCTGCGGAATGGGACGATGTCGAAGATTAACTCTTCACTTCGGAAGCTATCCGGGGATCCGAAGACCACTTTGAGTGTAATTGAGCCCGTACAACTGGCCTCTACACCCGGTATGACGCCTTTAAAGGTCGTCTTTGTAGGTTTAATCCTTGAGGGGTTTATGCCCATTTTGCACACTATATCCTGATAAAGCAGGTTCAGGCTGCTACCGCCGTCCATCAGGACTCTGGTGAGGTGAAATCCGTCAATAATTGGGTCAAGAACCAATGCGGCGACACCGCCGTGACGAATGCTAGTGGGGTGGTCCCTTCGATCGAAGGTGATCGGGCAGGAAGATCATGGGTTGAACATTGGGGCGACTGGCTCCATCGCATATACGTCCCTTAGTGCACGCTTTCGCTCCCTTTTGGGTATGTGGGTTGCGTATATCATGTTCACCGTCCGCACTTGTGTGGGAAAACCCTTCTGTCCTCTATTGTTCGGTGGCCGGGGCTCTTCCTCGTCGTCGCTATGCAGCCCCTTGTCATTGAGTCTGGCACTTAACTTGCCTGCTTGCTCGAACACCCAACAATCTCTGTTGGTGTGATTGGCTGGTTTTTCGGGGGTGCCATGTATCTGGCACAAGCGATCGAGTATTCGGTCCAAGTTGGACGGGCCCTGGGTATTTCTTTTGAATGGCTTCTTCCGCTGACCGGGTTTAGAGCCTCTGAATCCAGCATTTACGGCCGTATCTTCAGTATTATCACCATTAATGCGGTGCTTGTTCTTGTTGCGACGCGACCTGCCATTGCTGTCCTTGGTATCCGAACCATCAGGGTGTTTGGCCAAGTTGTTGCTTCGAGCTAGCCAGCTGTCCTCTCCCGCACAAAAGCGGGTCATGAGTGTTGTGAGGGCTGCCATGGATTTTGGCTTTTCCTGTCCTAGGTGCCGGGCAAGCCACTCGTCGCGGATGTTATGTGAAGGCTGCAAGGGCCTCTGCATCCGGACAGTCAACGATTTGATTTTTCTTTGTTACGAACCGTGTCCATAATTGTCTGGCTGATTCTTCTGGCTGCTGAATCATGTGGCTAAGGTCATTGGCGTCTGGTGGTCGCACATATGTGCCCTGGAAGTTATCAAGGAATGCGGCTTCCAGGTCCTCCCAACAACCAATTGATTCTGCTGGCAAGCTGTTGAGCCAATGCCGAGATGGTCCTTTAAGCTTGAGTGGGAGGTATTTGATGGCATGTAGATCATCACCGCGGGCCATGTGGATATGGAGGAGATAGTCCTCGATCCAGACCGCAGGATCTGTGGTACCATCGTATTATTCGATGTTTACGGGTTTGAAGCCCTCGGGGATTTGATGATCCATTACTTCATCTGTGAAGCATAGTGGGTGTGCGGCGCCTCTGTATTGGGCTATATCACGACGTAGCTCATATGAGCTTTGTCTACTGTGTTCGGCCCGGCCGGGTTTGCTGTATCCGGCGCGACGGTAATCATCCCGCGTCGTTGGGCGTACGCGATCCGTGGATCGATCTTGTATGTTTTGCCTTATCCTCCAATATATCTCGCAAGTCCGGCGCGTTTTCCCGTGCCTTGGTACTTTTTGAGCGGCGGGGTGTGGCTTGAGCGGAGGGCCGAGAGGCTTCTCTGTCGCGGCCACGAGGTGGCCGGTCTGCCATGTCGTCTTGCTGGTGACTTGGGTGCTTCCTCCTCGATCGAGTAACGGCCTGCATTTGGGGTAGCTTTTGGAGGCGTTCGAGTTCATACTCTTGGCTGCAAGGACTTGATCCATCATCGACTAGCAGGTCTTAGTCAGCTCTAAGTTGTTGCTGCTTTTCTTGAGGCTGCTTGCCGTGGCTATAAGCCTGCGTTTGAAAGCGCTCATGTTGGCGGGATCCTCGAGCACGACAAATTGTCGTCGTCGAGGCTTGCCTCATCTTGGAGGGCGCATAATTATCGTCCTCGACCTCTCTTTCTTCATGCCTTGTCGTGCGGACTTGCTTCTCCCTCCTCCTGCTTGAGTCCTGCTTTGGAGGGTTGTCTTCAACCTTTGTCCGGTGTATTATTATCTCCCGTGCGGAATCACAGTTTTTATTGTGGCGGGATTTAGAGCGGCGCCGCCGACGTCGGCGCTTCGTTTGCTTCTTGGAGGGGTCATCCTCCGTTGTTCCATTGCCGTTCCCATCTTTTGGGATGTCCACCATGTATATGTCATATGACGAGGTGGCCTTCCAGTGCCCTGTAGGCGCTGGGTCTTGGTCGCCTCCAGCATCATCGTCCATACCATCGATGTCTTCGGAGTCGAAGTTGAGCATGTCGGTTAGATCATCGACAGTGGCTATAAAATGGGTGGTGGGTGGGTGTTGAATTTCTTCGTCGTCCGTATCCCAACCTTCCTGTCCGTAGTCCGGCCAGGGCTCTCCGGATAAAGAGAGACTTTAGTGAATTCAGGATGTCGCCAAAGGCGAGTCTTGAAAGATGTCCGCGCGATGAACTCCATGACCGGCGCCCAATCGGATTCGATTGGCGGTAGCGGAGGTTCGGAGTCGAAGAGAGTCCGGCACCCTGAGTCAAGGTCTTCGCAAAGGACAGGGATGGAGTTCGGCTCAATCGCTGTAGAGATTGTAGCCCCCGAGGCGGTGTCCAACCACTCGTCCTCGTCGGAGAATCCGGCCCGGATTAAGGGTCGGGCGGATCTTGGTGCGGCCTCTAGGGCCTTTGTTTGGCTGCAGAGCTAGATCATGCCCATCGAGATAGTGCGGCATCGCTGGGCTGCGGCTCGAATCCGTCGAAGATCAAGTCTCCGCGGATATCAGCCGTATAGTTCAAACTTCAAATCGACACGATGGCGGGCGTGGTATGCGCCCTCGATGCGGCTATATCTCCCACGTGTCGAAGCACGACTTAGAGCATAACCGCATTGAAAGCAATGTCGCAAGTGAGGTAATCTTCACACAACCCATGTAATAAATAAGGGAAAAGATACATAGTTGGCTTACGATTGCCACTTCACACAATACATAAATAAACATCCATCATCAAGATTACACTCAAGGTCCGACTACGGAACCAAAATAAAGAAGACTACCCCAAATGCTACACAGATCCCGATCGTCCCAAGCTGAGCTCCTCTCGATCATCGAGGAAAAGACACATAATAACGACCACGTTCCTCGTCGAACTCCACTTGAGCTCGGTTCGTCACCTGCCGCATCGTCGGCACTGCAACTGTTTTGGTAGAATCTGTGAGTCACGGGGACTCAGCAATCTCACACCCGCGAGATCAAGACTATTTAAGCTTATAGGAAGGACAGAGTTGTGAGGTGGAGCTGCAGCAAGCGACTAGCATATATGGTGGCTACATTCGCAAAAGAGAGCGAGAAGAGAAGGAAGGCACGGTCGTGAAGCTAGTAGCGATCAAGAAGTGATCCTGAAACTACTTACGTCAAACATAACTCCAACACCGTGTTCACTTCCCGGACTCCGTCGAGAAGAGACCATCACGGTTACACACGCGTTGATGTGTTTTAATTAAGGTCAACCGGGTTTTCTACAACGGACATTAACAAATTCCCATCTGCCTCATAACCGTGGGCACGGCTTTGAAAGATAATACCTGCGGGGGTGTCCCAACTTAGCCCATTATAAGCTCTCACAGTCAACGAAGGATATTCCTTCTACCGGGAGGACCCGATCAGTCTCGGAATCCCGGACTACAAGACATTTTGACAATGGTAAAACAAGACCAGCAAAGCTGCCCGAATGTGCCGACAAATCCCGATAGGAGCTGCACATATCTCGTTCTCGTGGGCACCGGATGGGCAAGGCGTCGGGTTGGCATAGACCTGGATTGCTCAGGGGCGCCGGACATCGCCAGTTGGGCCAGCACTCGAAGGAGCACTGGTCCGGGGTTAAAATAAAGATGACCCTCGGGCTCGCGAAAACCCGGGGAAAAAGGCTTAGGTGGCAAATGGTAAAACCAAGGTTGGGCCTTCTTTGGAGGAGTCTTATTCAAAGCGAACTGTCAAGGGGTCCATAAATCACCCAACCGAGTAAGGAGCATAAAAATCAAGGAACATAACACGGTATGGCGAAAACTAGGGTGGCAAGAGTGGAACAAAACGCCAGGCATAAGGCCGAGCCTTCCACCCTTTACCAAGTATATAGATGCATTAATTAAACAATAGATATTGTGATATCCCAAAAATATCCATGTTCCAACAAGGAACAAACTTCATCCTCACCGCAACTAGCAACGCTATAAGAAGAAATTTGAGCAAAGCGGTAACATAGCCAATCAACGGTTTGCTAGGAAAGGATGGTTAGAGGTTTGACATGGCAATATGGGTGGCATGATATAGCAAGTGGTAGGTAACGTAGCATAGGCATAGCAAAAGAGCGAGCATCTAGCAAGCAAAGATAGAAGTGATTTCGAGGGTATGGTCATCTTGCCTACAAGGTTCTCAGAGTTGTCGAAAGCTTGATCCTCGTAAGCGTTCTCAACAGGTTCCTCGTTCACGTACTCGTCTCCCGGCTCTACCCAAAGCAAGAACACAAACAATGGAACCACAATAAATCACGGGCGATGCACAAACAACATGATGCAATACATGGCATGATATGCGAGATGTGAGATGCAATGCATATGTGTGCTCCGGAAGGAAAATGGTGAATAAGGCATCAACTTTGCAAACCAAGTATTCCGCTGGAAAGGTGAGATGATTTCGGTTGAAATCGATATAAAGATCACCGGAATCGTATGCACGGTTTGCAAATGACAAGCAAAACAAGAATGGCACAAATCTGCCATTAACAGCATGATGCCACATAGCAAGCAACAAGAAATTAAGCTACTGCACCCAAACGTACCAACAAAGCATACCGCAGTGACCTACTCAAGATGCTTGACGAAAGATGAACACTGAGCTACGGATAAATCACACCATAACAGGTCCAAACAAGCATGGCAAAAGTGCAAAATATATCGACTTCACAGACTTAGTGAAAATCTGAACATGGCAGAATCAGCATCGAGGAAGCAATGTTGAGCAAGCAAACAACATGCTATAGGAACTTATAATAGCAAAACAAGGCAAGGCATGAATCTACTCAAAGCATAGAACAAAAGTCCCTTCTTGACCAAGAGCCAAAAGGATCAGAAAATGTAATAGCACCCATGTCAATATAGCAAGTTTAGTTATGATTCAGCAAGCAGGGCATGACATTGACAGAATTATGAAGGCATCTTCATGAGCTCGATGCACTCACTACAGAGCATTTCATGATAAACTAAGCATACATACATCAAGAAGACATGGCATAGAAGCTATACATGGCAAGAACAACATCATAGCATACACGGATCAACTACAACAATCTCGGCAAAATTGAATAACATGTAAACAACCTGCCAGGAAACATTTTATAGCAAAAGTAGAGCTCGATTGACTCAAGCTATGGCACTCCCTAATTGCAAAAAAGGGCATGGATGGATAGAGCATAACCATATGTTCAAAACATCCTTACTGAAGTATCTCAAAATATGCATGGATCTCTCTGTAGCATCAAGTTTACATGGCATAAAATTATCAGCAAAACAGGGGCTGAAATCAGCAACATCATGAAGCCTAGTTTGCATGCTTGTGCTAGTCACCACAGAGATCAAAAAAATATATGGAATACACCCCTGTAAAGATGGCATGGCATATTACAAAACACATGTAGGACTCAAGTTCATAGGATGCACACATCAATCATGGCAAAAATGACAAAAGCGCATGTTCTGATAAGAATCTGAAACTAACATCACATAGCCCTCTTCTAACAGCATTTCGGGCATCAATATGAGCTCAAATGAAAATGATGCAATGAGATGAAATGATGTACTAAATCGAGATGAACAAATCGGTATGCTATCGCCCAAAAGCAGACCACGAGTACAGAGTTATGCCATGATGAAAAAGCAACATATTATCTGAGAAAAAAAGACTTGGAGGGTTTCGGGGGTCAAGAGTAGCGATTTTTGGATCTGAGATCCAGATCGAGTCGCCGGAGTTCTGTCAGACGCGGAGGTGAGGGAGGAGGCCGGGCAACCGGAGATGGGGTCGAGGGACGGCAGGCGCTTGCAGGATGGCGAGGGGGCGGGTCGGTGGGCGAGGCGGCGGCCGGAGCGGAGGAGGCGGGCGAGCGGAGCGACGGCGAACCTGGTAGCTGGCGAAGCGAAGCGGCGGCGGCTGGCGGCGGGCGGGCTCCGCGGCTGGCAGGCTGGCGGTGGCGATGCGATGTGCGCGCATACGTGGCCTGCTGGTTGGCCTTGGCGGCGTCGGGTTTCATCCGGCGCGGACCGGACGTGTCTGGCGCGCGGAGGGAGCGGGGCTAGGGTTTCGGGATCCGGAAAATTTTGGAGGGGAGACTATATTTATAGGTAGAAGGAGCTAGGAAGCTCCAAATGAGGTGTAGTTTTCGCCCACACGATCGTGATCGAACGGCGATGGACATGGAAGTGACTTAGATGGGTTATTGGGCAGTTTTGAAGGGGTTTTGGACTACAACCCAAAAGAGGCCTTCGCGGTTACCCGGTTAACCGTTGGAGTATCAAACGACCTCCAAATGGCACGAAACTTGACAGGTGGTCTACCGGTGGTGTACCAAGGCCACTTGACAAACCTCGGTCCATTCCGAGAAAGTTTAGTACCACTCACGGAAAAATGTAAAAGGGGACGCCGGGGGACATAGGAGTGCCGGATTGCAAAACGGACAACGGGGAAAATGCTCGGACGCATGAGACGAACACGTTGCAAAACAAAAGACAAAAACCCAACCACGGAGGGAATATCATATCACAATGCCAAAATGGCAAGAGTTGGAGTTACAAATATGGAAAGTTACATCCGGGGTGTTACAACACTCCACCACTACAAGAGGATCTCGTCCCGAGATCTAGGACTGAAAGAACTCCGGATATTCGGAACGGAGGTGATCCTCGCGCTCCCAGGTGGCTTCTCAGTCGGAATGGTGTGACCACTTCACTTTCAGGAATTTGATTGACTTGTTGCGAGTCTTGTGCTCGGTTTCTTCAAGAATAGCACGGGTGCTCATGATAAGAGATCTTCTTGGAGGTCAATTTCTTGAAGTTGATAGTGCGTTCAGAGTCTTGAAGCACTTGCGAAGCTGTGACACATGAAACACATCGCACGTTCGCGAAGTTGGACGGAAGCTCAAGTTGATAGGCGAGATCGCCTCTTTTGCCAATGATCTTGAAAGGGCCCATGTATCTAGGGGCAAGCTTCCTTTGATACCGAGCGGCGAGTGCCTTTCATTGAGAGAGGCGGAGGTAGACATGGTCTCCGATTTCAAAAGCCAAATCACGGTGCTTGTCATCATAATAGCTCTTTCGGCGCGATTGCGCGGCTTTGAGATTCTCATGAATGACTTTGCACATTTCTTAATATTCAGTGATCAAGTTGGCGTTCACTGTCTCGGACCAATTGAGAGGAGTACGGCACTTTCGCCATAGAGAATTTGAATGGGGCCTTGCCGAACTCGCTTGGAAGCTGTTGTTGTAGGAGAACTTCGGCATATGGAAGACAATCTTCCCACTTCATACGAAGGAAATGACACAAGCCACGAGCATGTCTTCGAGGATTTGATTGACTCGCTCGACTTGGCCACTTGTTTGAGGATGGAAAGCTGTCTTTGAAAGCGAATGTTGGTGCCCATGGCCTTCTGAAAAGAATCCCAAAACTTGGAGGTGAAGATGGTACCACGGTCTGAAGAGATCAATTGTGCAATGTCGTGCAAGGAGACAAACCTGGAGGTGTATAGTTCTGCCAACTGAGCTGCTGTGATGGATTCTTTGATAGGAAGAAAATGAGCCACTTTAGTAAGCTTGTCAATGACAACGAAGATAGCATCATTTCCACGCTTGGACTTTGGAAAACCAGTCACGAAGTCCATCTCGATATGATCAAACTTCCATTCTGGAATAGCAAGAGGTTGGAGGAGACCAGCTGGTCGTTGGTGTTCTGCTTTCACCCTTCGGCAGCCATCACATTCATTCACGAATTGAGTAATTTCTCGCTTCATTCGAGTCCACCAATATGACTGCTTGAGGTCATGGTACATCTTCGTACTTCCAGGATGAATGGATAGAAGAGAATTGTGCGCCTCGTTCATAATGACTTTATGTAGATCACCCTTAGGAACCACAATCCGGTCCTCGAAGAAAAGAGTATCTTTGTCATCAATGTGGAAGCACTTGTACTTGGAAATGCCCTTGTCGATGCCACGTTTCACCTTTTTCACCATGGTATCCAGGAGTTGAGCCTCACGAATTTGGTCTTCCAAAGTAGGAGAGACTATGAGGTTGGCAAGAAAGCCTTGAGGAACAACTTGAAGATTCAGCTTGCGGAAAGCTTCACAAAGGTCCGGCTGGAAGGGCTTGAGGATAAACTGTTGCAGTAAGCCTTCCTGCTCAAAGCATCTGCAATCACATTGGCCTTGCCCGGAGTATATTCAATACTTGGGTTGTACTCTTGAATCATTTCGACCCATCGAGTTTGCCTGAGGTTGAGGTTGGGTTGAGTGAAGATATACTTGAGACTCTTGTGATCGGTGAATATGTCCACTTTCCTTCCCAACAAGAGATGTCTCCATGTTATCAATGCATGGACAACTGCCGCCAACTCAAGATCGTGAGTGGGGTAGTTCTTTTCGTTGAGCTTCAACCGACGAGAGGTATAGGCCACAACTTTCTTCTCTTGCATTAACACAGCACGAGACCTTGAAGAGAAGCATCACGAGAAAACTTGAATGGCTTGGATTCATCGGGAGGAGTTAAGGCAGGAGCTGTGATGAGTTTCTCTTTGAGAGTATTGAAAGCAACGTCACACTCGGAGTCGGACATACTTCACATGCTTACGGAGGAGGTTGGAAAGAGGCTTTGCAATCTTAGAAGTTCTCAATGAATCTTGACAATAGCTTGCAAGTCCAAGAAAACTGCGAAGCTGCTTGACATTCGGAGGAGGTTCCCAATTCTGGCTGCAGACACCTTCTCGGGATTAACAGCGATGCCCTTGGCGGAGATGATGTGACCAAGGTAAAGCACTTCATCAAGCCAAAATTCACATTTGGAAAACTTAGCATAGAATTGATGCTCTCGAGCTTGTCGAGCACCAATCGCAAATGTTTGGCATGATCCTTCTTATTCTTGGGAAGACCAAAATATCATCGAGATAGACCAAGGCGAATTCATTGGTGTAGGGGTTGAAGATGAAGTTCATCATTCGAGAGAATGTTGGAGGAGCATTGACAAGGCGAAAGACATGACGGTATATTCATAAGAACCAAAACTTGTTACGAATCTGTCTTGGGAATATCTTGCTCACGAATGCGAATTTGATGATAACCCATACGAAGGTCAAGCTTGGAGAACACTTTAGCACCTTTGAGTTGCTCGAAAAGCTCATTGATGTTGGGAAGTGGATACTTGTTCTTGATAGTCTTCTTATTCAATGGACGATGTCGACGCAAAGTCGGTCCTTGCCATCCTTCTTACGGACAAAAGAACTCCACAACCCCAAGGAGATGAACTCGGTCGATCAGACCAGACGCTCTTGTTCATCGAGCTGTTTCTTCAATTCCTTCAGCTCATTAGGTCCAAGCTTGTATGGGCGCTTGCAAGCGGGTTCGTGCGGGCTCAAGATCGATAACGAATTCAAGCGGCGGTGAGGAGGCATACCGGAAGCTCTTACGGAAAGACATCTTGGTACTCACAAGCATTTGGAATCGAGAGATAGCATCCAATTCGCCCTTCTCATTGAGAGAAAACAACCGAATGTTTTCATCACGAGCGGCATAGATGATCACATCCTCAGAAGAGTGTGTCAATTGAATTTCCCTGGCAGCACAATCAAGCTGAGCTTTGTGCTGAGAAAGCCAGTCCATCCCGAGAATTAGATCAATATCCGAGTCACCAAGGACAAATGGTTTAGATAGAAACTTATAGTCGCCCATCTTGATAGAGACATCATGAACTATTGAGTTGGCTCTCATTGACTTCCCCGGAGAAACAACACCCAAAGGTTTATCCAGGTAAGACCAAGTAAAATCATTCTTTGCAAAGAACGATCTTGACATGAAACAATGCGATGCACCAGTATCAAATAAGACTTTTGCAGGAATATCATTAACTGAGAGATTACCCATTATCACATCAGAAGAATCCTCTGCTTGCGCTGCATTCATCTGAAGGAAATATGCTCTAGAGGCAATAATAAAGTTATTATTTATTTCCTTATATCATGATAAATGTTTATTATTCATGCTAGAATTGTATTAACCGGAAACATAATACATGTGTGTGAATACATAGACAAACATAGTGTCACTAGTATGCCTCTACTTGACTAGCTCGTTGAATCAAAGATGGTTAAGTTTCCTAGCCATGGACAAAAGAGTTGTCATTTGATTAACGGGATCACATCATTAGGAGAATGATGTGATTGACATGACCCATTCCGTTAGCCTAGCACTTGATCGTTTAGTATGCTGCTATTGCTTTCTTCATGACTTATACATGTTCTTGTAACTATGAGATTATGCAACTCCGTTTACGGAGGAACACTTTAGGTGCTACCAAGCGTCCTAGCGTAACTGGGTGATTATAAAGGAGTACTACAGGTGTCTCCAAAGGTACATGTTGGGTTGGCGTATTTGAGATTAGGTTTTGTCACTCCGATTGTGGGAGAGGTATCTCTAGGCCTTCTCGGTAATACACATCACATAAGCCTTGCAAGCATTGCAACTAATAAGTTAGTTGTGAGATGATGTATTACGGAGCGAGTAAAGAGACTTGCGATAGCGAGATTGAACTAGGTATTGGATACCGACGATCGAATCTCGGGTAAGTAACATACCGATGACAAAGGGAACAACGTATGTCGTTATGCGGTTTGACCGATAAAGATCTTGAAGAATATGTAGGAACCAATATGGGCATCCAGGTTCGCTATTGGTTATTGACCGAGAATAGTTCTAGGGCATGTCTACATAGTTCTCGAACCCGTAGGGTCCCATGCAACAACGTTTCGATGGCGGTTTATTATGAGTTTATAAGTTTTGATGTACGAAGTTTGTTGAAGTCCGGATGTGATCACGGACATGGCGAGGAGTCTCGAAATGGTCGAGACATAAAGATTGATATATTGGAAGCCTATGTTTGGACTTGGAAGGTTCGGATGAAAGCAGATTTTACCGGAACCGGGGTTACTGGAACCCCGAAGTCAATGGGCCTTGATGGGCCATAAGGGAGAAGAGGAGGGCTGGCGGGGGCAGGCGCGCCCCCTCCCCTCTAGTCCGAATAGGACAAGGAGAGGCGGCCTCTTCCTCTTCCCCTTCCCCAAGTCCTAATCCAACTAGGAAGGGGAGTCCTACTCGGTGGGAGTAGGACTCCTCGGCAGCGCCTCCCTAGGGCCGGCCGCACCCCCCCTTGCTCCTTTATATCACGAGGCAGGGGCACCCCATGGACACACAAGTTGATCTACGGATCGTTCCTTAGCCGTGTCGGTGCCCCCTCCACCATATTCCACTTCGGTCATATCGTCGCGGAGCTTAAGCGAAGCCCTGCGCCGTAGAGTCATATCGTCGCGGAGCTTAGGCGAAGCCTGCGCCGGTGGAGCATCATCATCGTCCTGCGCCGTCGTCTTGTGGAACTCATCCCGACGCTTTGCTGGATCGGAGCCGGGGATCGTCATCGAGCTGAGCGTGTGCTGAACTTCGGAGGTGCCGTGCGTTGAGTACTTGGATCGGTCGGATCGTGAAGGCGTCGACTACATCAACAGCGTTGTTATAGCGCTTCCGCTTCGGTCGGCGAGTGCGTGGACATACACTCTCCCCTCTCGTTGCTATGCCATCACCATGGTCTTGCGTGTGCGTGGAAATTTTTGAAATTACTCGTTACCCATGATGGCATCGAGCCAGGTTTTGTGCGTTGATGTCATATGCACGAGTAGAAACAAGTGAGTTGTGGGCGATATAAGTCATCTGCTTACCGGCATGTCATACTTTGGTTGGCGGTATTGTGAGATGAAGCGGCCGGACCGACATTACGCGTCACGCTTACGCGAGACTGGTTTCACCGCCGAGCACTCGTTGCTTAAAGTTGACGGCGGGTGTCTGTTTCTCTCACTTTAGTTGAACCGAGTGTGGCTCGCCGGTCCTTGCGAAGGTTAAAACAGCACCAACTTGACAAACTATCGTTGTGCTTTTGATGCGTAGGTAAAACGGTTCTTGCTCAGCCCGTAGCAGCCACGTAAAACTTGCAACAACAAAGTAGAGGGCGTCTAACTTGTTTTTGCAGGGCATGTTGTGATGAGATATGGTCAAGGCGTGATGCTATATTTATTGTATGAGATGATCATGTTTTGTAACGAAGTTATCGGCAATGGCAGGAGCCATATGGTTGTCGCTTTATTGTATGAAATGCAAAAGCCATGTAATTGCTTTACTTTATCACTAAGCGATGGCGATAGTTGTAGAAGCAATAGTTGGCGAGGCGACAACGATGCTACGATGGAGATCAAGGTGTCGCGCGGTGGCGATGGTGATCATGGCGGTGCTTGGAGATGGAATCACAAGCACAAGATGATGATGGCCATATCATATCATTTATATTGATTGCATGTGATGTTTATCCTTTATGCATCTTATCTTGCTTTGATTGACGGTAGCATTATAAGATGATCTCTCACTAAAATTATCAAGAAGTGTTCTCCTGAGTATGCACCGTTGCGAAAGTTCTTCGTCTTTGAGACACCGCGTGATGATCGGGTGTGATAGGCTCTACGTTCAAATACAGCGGGTGCAAAACAGTTGCGCACGCGGAATACTCGAGTTAAACTTGGCGAGCCTAGCATATAACAGATATGGCCTCGGAACACGGAGACCGAAAGGTCGGCGTGAATCATATAGTAGATATGATCAACATATTGATGTTCACCGTTGAAACTACTCCATCTCAAGTGGCGATCGGACATGGTGTAGTTAATATGGATCACGTAATCACTTAGAAGATTAGAGGATGTCTATCTAAGTGGGAGTTCTAAAGTAATATGATTAATTGAACTTTAATTTATCATGAACTTAGTCTGGTAGTATTTTGCAAATTATGTTGTAGATCAATAGCTCGCGTTGTTGCTTCCCTATGTTTTTGCTTCCCTATGTTTTGCTTCCCTATGTTTTTATATGTGTTCCTAGAAAATTGTATTGAAAAATGTTAGTAGCAATGATGCAGATTGGATCCGTGATCTCGAGGTTTATCCTCATTGCTGCCTGAGAAGAATTATGTCCTTAATGCACCGCTAGGTGACGGACCTATTGCGAGGAGCAAATGCGAGGCGTTATGAATGTTTGGCTAGCTCAATATGATGACTACTTAATAGTTTAGTGCACCATGCTTAACAGCTTAGAATCGGGACTTCAAAGGCGTTTTGAGCGTCATGGGCCATATGAGATGTTCCACGAGTTGAAGTTAATATTTCAAGAAAATACCGAGTTGAGAGATATGAAGTCTCTAACAAGTTCTATAGCTAAAAGATGGAGGAGAATCGCTCAACAAGTGAGCATGTGCTCAGATTATGCAGGTACTTTAATCGCTTAAATCAAGTGGGAGTTAATCTTCCGAGATAAGATAGTGATTGACAGAATTCTCTAGTCACCATCACTAAATTACTAGAACTTCGTGATGAACTATAGTATGCAAGGGATGACAAAAGCGATTCCCGAGCTCTTCGTGATGTTGAAATCGACGAAGGTAGAAATCAAGAAAAAGCATCAAGTGTTGATGGTTGACAAGACCACTAGTCTCAAGGAAAAGGGCAAAGGGAAGAAAGGAACTTCAAGAAGAACAGCAAGCAAGTTGTTGCTCGAGTGAAGAAGCCCAAGTCTGGACCTAAGCCTAAGACTAAGTGCTTTTGCTGCAATGGAACTGGTCCTTTGAAGCGGAACTACCCCAATTATTTGGCGGATAAGAAGGATGGCAAAGTGAAAAGAGTATATTTGATATACATGTTATTGATGTGTGCCTTACTAGTGTTTATAGTAGCCCACAGTATTTGATACTTGTTAGGTTGCTAAGATTAGTAACTTCGAAGCAGGAGTTCTGAGAATAAGCAGAGACTAGTTGAAGGGAAGTGAAGATGAGTGTTGGAAGTAGTTCCAAGATTGATATGATCATCATCACACACTCCCTATACTTTCGGGATTAGTGTTAAATCTAAATAAATGTTATTTGGCTTTGCGTTGAGCATGAATATGATTTGATCATGTTTATTGCAATCGGTTATTCATTTAAAGTCAGAGAATAATTGTTGTTACATTTACATGAATAAAACCTTCAATGGTCATACACCCAATGAAAATAGTTTGTTGGATCTCGATCGTAGTGATACACATATTCATAATATTGATGCCAAAAGATGCAAAGTTAATAATGATAATGCAAATTATTTGTGTACTTTGCCGTTTGGGTCATATCGATTGTAAAGCACATGAAGAAACTCCATAAAGATGGATCTTGGAATCACTTGGTTATGAATCATTTGATGCTTGCGAACCGTGCTTTTTGGCAAGATGACTAAAACTCCGTTCTTGAACAATGGAGCGAGCAACAAACTTGTTGGAAATAATACATTACTGATGTATGCGAGACCAATAAGTATTAAGGCTCATGGCGGGTATCGTTATTTTTGACCTTCACAGATGATTTGAGCAGATATGGGTATATCTACTTGATGAAACATAAGTCTGAAACATTTGAAAAGTTCAAAGAATTTCAGAGTGAAGTGGAAAATCATCGTAACAAGAAATATAAAGTTTCTACGATCTGATCATGGAGCGAATATTTGAGTTCTGAGTTTGGTCTTCATTTAAAACAATGTGAAATAGTTTACAACTCCATACGGAACACCACAATATAATGGTGTGTCCGAACATCGTAACCGCACTTTATTGGATATGGTGCGATCTATGATGTCTCTTATTAATTTACCATTACCGTTTTGGGGTTATGCATTAGAGACAGTTGCATTCACGTTAAAAAGGGCACCATCTAAATCCGTTGAGACGACACTATATGAACTGTGGTTTAGCAAGAAACCCAAGTTGTCGTTTCTTAAAGTTTGGAGTTGTGATGCTTATGTGAAAAAGTTTTCACCTGATAAGCTCGAACCCAAATTGGAGAAGTGCGTCTTCATAGAATACCCAAAGGTAACTATTGGGTACACCTTCTATCACAGATCCGAAGGCAAGTTTTTCGTTGCTAAGATGGATCCTTTCTAGAGAAAAGTTTCTCTCGAAAGAAGTGAGTGGGAGGAAAGTAGAACTTGATGAGGTAATTGTACCTTCTCCCTTATTGGAAAGTAGTTCATCACAGAAATCAGTTCTCGTGATTCTTACACCAATTAGTGAGGAAGCTAATGATGATGATCATGAAGCTTGAGATCAAGTTGCTACCAAACCTCGTGGGTCTTCGGAGTAAGATCCACACGAGTGAATGCGGTAATCATGTTACGGAAGTCATGTTACTAGACCATGATGAACCTACGAAATATGAGGAAGCGATGATGAGCCCAGATTCCGAAATGGCTTGAGGCCATGAAATCGAGATGGGATCCATATATGAGAACAAAGTGTGGACTTTGATGGAGTTGCCCGATGATCGGCAAGCCATATTATATAAATGGATCTTCAAGAGGAAGACAGATGCTGATAGTAGTATTACTATCTACAAAGCTCGACTTATCGCGAAAGGTTTTGACAAGTTCAAGGTGTTGACTACAATGAGATTTTCTCAAGCTGTAGCGATGCTTAAGTCTGTCCGAATCATGTTAGCAATTGCCACATTTTATGAAATCTGGCAAATGGATGTCAAAACTACATTCTTTAATGGATTTATTAAAGAAGAGTTGTATATGATGCAACGAGAAGGTTTTGTCAATCCTAAAGGAGCTAACAAAATGTGCAAGCTCCAGCGATCCATCTATGGACTGGTGCAAACATCTCGGAGTTGGAATAAGCGCTTTGATAGTGTGATCAAAGCATATGGTTTTATCTGAGACTTTTGGAGAAGCCTGTATTTACAAGAAAGTGAGTGGGAGCACTACTGCATTTCGATAAGTATATGTGAATGACATATTGTTGATCGGAAATAATGTAGAATTATACGCAAAGCATAAAGGAGTATTTGAAAGGAGTTTTTCAAAGAAGGAC